>JAPMLY010001708.1:5000-82500 GCA_026401115.1 Tetraselmis chui
CGCAAACTTGAGCACCGCCTCGTGCAGCCCCTCGCCCTTCTCCTTGCTCGTGTAGTCCGAGGTGTAGTAGTCCGCCTCGTTGGCGCCCTCCTTGGGACCGCAGAACATGCCGCCCCACATTGGGAACCAGATGAACACCACCAGCTGCGTCATCCCGATGATCATCACCCCCATCCACAGGATGCCCTGGTAGGTGGTGTACTTGTCGGACACAAAGAACAGGGACTGTGTGACAACCGAGCCCGTGTTGCCGCCCGCACCGACCAGACCGGACACGATGCCCAGGCCGCGCTTGGAGACAAATGGGACGACGCCGTAGGAAGCACCCTCCGCTGACTGCACGCACAGAGAGAAGCAGATCATGACGCAGATGGTGCCAGCCAGGGAGCGGTAGAGGAGGCCCATCAGAATGCAGAACACGCCCTCCATCGTCTGCGTCGCCCACAGCACCCACAGCCGCCCGCGCATGCCAAACCTCTTGGCGCTGAGGTCAGAGGCCCATCCACCCAGGGCCCGCGCAAACAGGTTCATCATGCCGAACATGGAGCCCAGCAGGCCGGCGAGGTTGAGGGGGAGGCCGAACTGGTCGTAGAAGTAGGGGGTCACGATGTTGTTCATGGTCAGCTCGACGCCGAAGCAGAAGCCGTAGGTGATGACGAGAATCCAGGTGCGGTAGTTCTTCATGCCGGCGTAGGCAGACATCAGACCCGACGCCTTTTGCATCAGCCCAGCCTTGCGCAGCTCGGAATACTGACCGTCGGGGAGGTCCTGGCAGGCGAAGAGGACGCCGAGGCCGATGAGCACCATGGAGATTCCAGGGACGAAGAAGGCCCAGCGCCAGGCGATGAAGGGGACCACCTGCTGCTTGATGCCGGTGAAGACGAGCGGCATCAGGAGCTGGGTGACGCCGCCGCCCAAGTTGCCCCAGCCGGCGGAGGTGGCGTTGGCGAGGCCCACGATGCGGGGGGTGAACATGACGGAGCACCAGAACTGGGTTGCGACGAAGGTGGCGAGGGCGAAGCCGATGAAGAGGCGGCAGACGATGAAGCCGACAGCATCAGTGGCGAGCGCCATGCCGAAGACAGCGGGGGAGGTACCGAGCATGAGGAAGGCGTGGCCATAGCGAGGGCCAAGAGTGTCGCAAACGGAGCCCATGATGATGCGGCAAAACACGGTGCCTGTGACGGCAGCCACGCCCGCAGTGCCGACGCTGGCCTTCGTGAGCGCGAGGTCCTCGCGGAGCACGGGCACCATGGGCGCGGCGGCGAAGACGGCGACGAAGGAGACGAAGAACGACATCCACGAAAAGTGGAAGGCCGTCATGTGGGGTTGGCAGAAGGAGAAGATCCTAAGGACCTTTGCCTTGTGCTCCGAGTCCACGGGCACCTTGAAGGGGCGGCCCTTGGGGTCGCAGGGATTGGCCTCGTCCGACTGCTGCACATCTTTGGTATCCGCGAAAACGGTCTCGTAACCCGTAACACCCTGTCACGTAACAGCAGCAGCGGAGGGTCAGCGACAGACTCACAAACATCTCGACGACAGTAGTACGACCTGAGTGCGAATGCACGAACAAGGAGTGCGGGACGACAGAATACACCAAGTGGCAGTCACTTGGAAACATTGAAGCACGGATGTGTCGTGTGTTGACGTATGCACGTGGGACGACAGACAGCCAATCCGGGCGGTGTACACGGATTGCCGCGAGCGCGGAGTTACCGCGACCACTTCCACGGTACTCACCCGCATGGAGTCGCCGGGGTCCGCGGCCACGTCCACGTTTCGCCCGACATCGGAAATTGCCTGGTCAGCCATGTCGGTGGTTGGAGACGTAACTTCGGTACGGGGCACACCCTGGGGCGCTTGGTCTTGTGACAGTGGAATGGTCGCTGGCTACTCCTGCGGCAGCTTAGTGTTCGGCGCGGCGGCACCGCGAATCTATCCGACGGTCGAATGCTGATATGAATCCGCACATGATTGACCTCGCCTCCTCCGCCACCTGCCCGGTTGCAAATTAAAATAATACATACTAAATTCTGTCGTATTTGTTCGCGAATACCGAACGAATGTATGTGCTTAAAATAACGATGTATTTGATTAAGCGTATATTTCGCCGTGGCCACCGACCCGGCGTCCACGTGACATCTCGAAATCCCTGACGCTTGGGTACCAATGACGATATCCGCTGGGCGGTATACCCGTATTGGTAGTTTTACACTACTCAACCGTACGGGTATCGGCTATACGGATGCGAACACATTATAGCTCAATAATATCGGGGCATGTGCAGATAAATGCAAAATATAATATTTTGCAAGAATAAGAAGCGGAGGAAACCACGGAGAGAGTGATAATATACTCCCCGACGAACCCCCCCCCCCCCCCCCCCCACGGGAGACAGGACGGCATGCTCCAACGTCAACACTACCCCCTTTCAAAGCGTCACAAAGATAGGATCCCAAGGTGCCATGAAGAGCAACGGATAGAAAGGCATTGCATGAACTCCAAGCGCACATCCATCGTCACCCAAGAACCGAATGAAAGGAACAAAAGAAGATCGGCATACAAACTCCTTCATGGGGACATGGGTGTCCGAGGGCGAAGAACATGAATCCACAACACCCATGCTATGAAATCGACGAACAACCACCAAAACAACCACACGGTCAACCAATAGCTCGACCGCCATCGGGGCCAACCTACCCCCATCCCCCAACATGGCGTGGAACCGGTGCTAAGGTATATGACTATTTTCGAGGGTCTCACCATTTTTGGAGGTTTCGATTCACGTCAAGAAGAAAGTGTAAGAGCTTGTGATCCACCCAAACCCCACACCCAATGGAGTATTCCTAACCCGTAACCTAGACAACAATTTAGCAATTTACATTGGATACCAAAGAGATGCAGATTAATCCCGACCGGGCTACAAGTGACACATACTCTATTTCGGATGGTTCATGTTCTACAAGAAGATCGAATCGACTCACTTGAATATAGATAAGGCGCGTAAAATTTGGCTAAATCCACATGTTCCGGGTATAATCCAGTATCCCACCGCAAATGCCACCACGATTGTTAGCTCAACTCGTGCCACGCACGCTTTCGAACCGCACGTCCGCGTGATAGATTGTATCACGCTTATCTTCCGCAGTGCACTATAGTGGCCAAGAGATGAAGAGCAAGTAGACAATCTTGGATACACGCCAAAATGCCACATCATCAAAGCGATGCGCCGGGCAGTTTGTCCATGAAGGATTGGTGATTCGAAACATACAGCGCGACTAAAGCTATATAGGTTGCACGGCAAAAATCAGAGTTGACATCAGCGCGCTCTTCACGAACATAGCCACATATCACATGCAAGTTGATATGGGCAGAGATCAAGCTCGTCGATCTACCCCCCCCCTCCCCCAGATAACAAGGTGGGGTGGGGGGTCGCTCACGGAAGTGACGAGAGGCCGGCTTCGACATCCGATCACGGTGACTATGTACACATGACCGCTAAAGGTCGGGGGGGGGTGAAGGGGGGGGGGTATATATATCATGGCCGCGAGTCATGTCATGCCGTTTCCATCGTCGCAGAGATTCAGATTGTAGGGTGTCCCGCTTACATTGTCACATGGGAGGGATTGCCGGAAGAGGCCAATACCACGGAGAACGTTGCCAATATGAAAAGGCAAGGTAACATGGGGTCATCTTGTAAAACGGCAGAGTTCGAAGCAAGTAATGTGTGTTCCCCCTTTTTTTTTTAGTATTCGTACGGAAGTAGATCGTGATGTTCCGATTTCGCTTGTTGCACTCGCTTGTTTTTGTTTCTCTATTTAATCGTTTGTCTCCACAAAGACTAAAAACTGTCTAGCTGTCTCGGTATGCTTCCTTGGCCGTTTGTTTGACCTCGTTTAAAGGCATCGGAGAAACATATATGTTGCACGATTGCCGGTTTTACTCATTGTTTCGCTTTTGATATTCTCCGCTATTTCTCCTCGGGTGCACACGGTCCTAGCGATGGTTTCCGTTGGTTTGTAATATGTCGTCGAAAAATCGTCTCTCGAATCGCCTCTACTTATCTGACAGTGTGTCGACGTTTTTTTCGGTCTATACATCCCAACAAGAGAAGAACGTATGATTAGACCGCCCGTTCCACACTCGCTGTGTGTTTTTTGCCTAATCTCATCGAGTAGAGGCTATAGTCTGCGATTTTTGTCATTAAATACGCAGCTTCGTGGGATGTGCCCTCGTAAAACTCATTTGTGCTCTCTATCACGAGAGAAGGTTTGGACTTAATTCCTGCGAAGTTTAAACAAAGCGAGCAACTTCGCCAATAACAAAAGAATGGACAACGGGAGGCGTTGAAGAATAAGGACAAAGTCCAAGATGATGAAGAAGCGAAGGACGAGGCACGACCTCATTGGTACTGCGTCGTTGAAGGGAAAGCATGGGCAACGTTGAACATGAAAGACATGGAAAAACTTCACGAAGGAGTACCAGGTTGAGGGAAGGGGCTGATGGGTCCAAATAATGTTGTATTTGCGCGCATGCGGTACCCTAGTGTTGTTCCGCCAGCAATTTGATAAAGCACGTGAGGCTGAAGCTCAACAACGTCTACATTATTGAAGGTTTGAAGTCATGGAAATTATTCATGTTGGTCAGGAAATGCAACTGACAGTTCTTGATATTAAGGTGTGCCAATATCCTACCCCTATTGAGTTTTATATTGCACGCGTGCTTACATGTCATTTGATTTGCAAGTATCCAAAAAAAGAATAAAGAAGGCACTCGATCTCATGTCAGACAAGTGGATTGCAAAGAGGTGCCGTCCCTTTGGAATTAGGGAGATGAATGCTGAGCATCGCGAATGGATTCACGTTGCCTCTAGTGGCACGTGCAAGGGCCCGTCTTGTGAGACAGTCATGAGATACACTGCAGAGTTAGCTGCGAGATTTCAATCTAGCTGGTAGGATGTACGACGACTTCGGCGCCCGCCGGCGGCGCAGCGGCGGCGGCCCCGGAGGGGGGTGCGCTCGCATGCCCGTCGGCATCCCCCCACCTCCCCGTGGTGGGCGCTGGAAACCCCGTAGCCGTGCCATGCTTGGCACGGTAGGGGGCTAAGAGGGCCGACAGCTCGATCCGCGGGATCAACAACTGTCGGGAAAGCCATGTACATAGGGCTTCTTAAAAAATAATTTCTGTGCGATACCGGCACCAAGATCTCCCGCTCGGCCCGTCCGATATTTTTTTCGAATACAAAAACTATTGAGTACAGTCCTACTTCGAGGGGGTGAGACCTGTACTACATGAGCGTTTGATGGCGAGAAGGGTACGGCCGGATCAGCGGTGAGAGACGGGTGTTGGAGCTGAAAGTGGCAAGCAGGGAAGCAGCGCCAGGAAAGGGCGCTTGCTAGCCGCCGACCAGCCATGTGCCAGTCGAAACTTCCCAGGGGGTGAGGCAAGACATAGCACAGGCCGGTGGCCGGTCGCATACGGAGGAGCGGCTACGTGAGGCGGCGACGATCCTTAGGATTAGCCGCCGCCGGAAAGCCATGTACGGATGGCTTTTTGGAAATTAAACTAATGTCCGTACCCGGCGTCGAGCTAGTTGGGGAGCAGCACCATGGTTGTGTTGTTAACTGTAGCCGGGAGCATGGTCAATGATGAGTTTGAGGTTTGTTTTAAACTTTAACCCTCTTGCAAAACGCGGCACGTATAGGTTTGCCGAAGCGGATCTACCTAGCAGTCCCACATCCCGGGGGCGTCAAGAAAAAGAAAAAAAGTGACCACGGCCAGCGGGATCTACCATAAAAGTATCCGTACCCGTACCTAGTTATGAATATCCAACTACGGGGCCAGTACCTAGGTACTAAATTTAGTACCTAGGTACTAGGTATGTGTTGCCTAAGCACCAGTTCGCCCCCTATAAGCCTTAGTATTTTTCTTGTAAACATGTATATAGGACAACCTGCCTTTTTATCACTCATCTCGCTTCCGCCTCCCGACGAGTCCGCGCAATTTTGGACAACGACAGTTGCGGCGCCAAATCCGGCAGTTTCTTAGCTGCCCCGCTCTGACATGGCAACATAATGTAACGCTCTGAGTTGACAAGCACCCATAACGAGTGTTTAAATTAGACGTGTCTGCGCCCCTGGCTGTGTATCCCTCCGCGCCGGGTAACCCAACGATGTCGCCTTATTTCCACACCGCACCGGTAACAATCCGACTTGGACGGTCAGCGCGGCCGTCTCATCGCGCTGCCATTCTTTCTGGACGAAGCAGAGCCCCCGTTTCACTAGCGAGCTGCCACGCCGACAAGTTACATCTCCCGAGGGGAGGAGTAAGCTTGGGCGGCAAGGAGGCCAGTCGCGACGGAAGGAACGACAAGATCTGGCGACGACGACCCTCCGGGTCGCCCCCGCCGGAAAACTTCAACAAAGTCTGCTAGGTGGACGCGCGATCATAGGGGGGAGGGTACGGACGCAAGCCGGACTACCTGACATGTACCCGGGTACCAGACAGAGAAAAAACCGGGGAAATGAGAGGGGAAAATTCAGGCGCGGAGGCAGGAGCGCCTATTTTTTCTATGTTTGTGTGTCTCGGTCCCCCCAGCTGCTCTCGAGGTGACGGGGGACCTCGACAAGGAGGACCGTCGCGTCGGCGGATGCGGCGGCGACCTTGGCGGGGCTTACGGGATGAGGCGGCGGGATCAACGAGCGACCACGCGAGGCGGGTTTTTTTGCCAGCCTTTCCCCTTCTATCTTCGGCAAGACCGAAGTCACGCGGGAGCTAGATTAGGCTGGCCCGGCGTCCCTCCCGAACGCCGACCGGCCTCAACTGGTCGGCACCCCGGTTCGGTGGGAGCGGGCCGAGCATCGTGAAGGTCGAGCAGCAGTTTAGTCTTGCATTTCTCGACAAGTGGATTTACTTTTAGATCTATTTTTTGATTACAAAATTACTACGGTGTTATTGCTTAGGCGGGGGGGCTGTCCCAATTGCTGCGATTGCTTACAGTTTTTTTATAACTCCCGAGGAACGTCGACACACAGGGAAGCTAGGTGTGTCGATAGGTGTACCTGGTCGAAGAGACCCGGGCCCGACTTGCTAATAAGTCATGTATGGCAAAGTAGAGTGGCCCGAGAGATAGTAGTCGGTCTAGACCCCTTCCCTAGTCGGTACCCGGTTATCGATAGGCTGCCTCAGGCAGTTTGCCTAGGGTTATCGTAACAGCACACTGCTCGTAAAGGCGGCCCCCTAACAACGTAAACCACCGGGGGAGGGTACGGACGGCCACAGCGCGATCAGATAGGTGTTGGAAACAGACGGGAAAAGGACAAGGGACAGGACAAAATCTGGCTCGGGGGCAGGAGAGCCAGCCGGACACCGTCTGCAGCCTAGTTATTTTCTCTTCTCAGCCCCCGAAGGAGGAGAGAAGACTCGGCTAGGTGGCGAGCTGCGTCGGGAGGAGCGGCTAATACCTCGGGCGGGGTTGAGCACGGATCGAGGCGGGACCGACGACGACCTATGCGAGGGGGGTTTTTCACCTGCCTTTCCCCCCAAGCTCCGGCACGACCGGAGTCGCACGGGAGCCGAGGTAAGGCAGGTTCGCTTCGACCAGCTCAAGCTGGACAGCCTTGCTGATCAGCGACCCCGCAGCGGCTCGAGCAGACCGCGTATCGTGGAGACTAGCGACAGTTTATTTTTCCCTACTGTATCCAAAAAAAACGTATAGATCGGAAAATTATAAATACCTGGATACGGGTATGTTTTATACGGTATCGTTATTGCCATTGGAGAGGTTGGGATTAGTGGTTAACGGTCTACCTCACGCTTAGAAGTCCAACACCAAGTTGAGCATAGCAAAAGGGGGGGCCCAGAGACAGCAGCCGGTTCTTACTGGAATTGTTGTAAACAATTTCAATTTCAATTTCAACAGTCGGTCCAGTTTGCCGGCACATGTTGTAAACAATTTCATTTCAATTTCATTTAATTTAATTTCATTTCATACGACGACTTCAAGACGGGATCGTCATAGGTGGCGTTAAATCGAGCCATTGATAGTGTTCATCAACCCTTTAATGTGAAAAACCACATGTATGTATGTGTGGAGTGATTGCTTGTCTGTCTTTTCATAACGATGTTTGTTGCGTTATTATTATTGACTCATTTCGTTTGTTACTTTCTAGGGCTGTGTGGATGTCACGGACGCGTAAAGGAAGGCTCTAATGAAGAGGAAGTTGCGCGTTATGGGTTATTGGCGCAGTGAGATGTTGTGATGCCGTATTAATATTATGATTGTGATGTTATATAATCATCATTATGTCATCATTTTTGCTGTCGAATTTGTGCGCGACTAAATATGTTTACGTTTATTTTAGTAGATTTGTGCGTGAAAGCGGTGCTTGAAATTTACACTGGCCATGTAGATTTCAAACATCACTTTCACACACAAATGCTATCTCTTTCCAGCACATGCGCGCAATACGACAAATTCCTTCCGGCCTTCTATCATTGATTTAAAATCAATCCCCGGTGATGAAACACAGTGCCCATGGGTGGTGTGCCCCTTAAGCGCACCCGACATAACATAAACAAATTCGGGCACTGTGCGATCGAGGGTTTGGCCAAGTTGTAGGGGACATATAACTGTTTTTAAAATTTTTAAATCAATATCCCTCATCAATTGTAATTGATTATCTTTCAGTGCATATAGCAAAAGCAGTTCATAGCATTTTAAAATCGAATATTTCACATTCTAGCTCAAAATCCGACCGAATTCGGGAATATTATTTGTATTCATCAACAAATAAAACGGAAGATAATTGTTCACTTCGAGGTATGCATGTCCAAAACCCGACACGGACCGGTCCCGACACGGTCCAAGACCCGACAGAGACCGGTCGAAAGTTTGTGGTACTTTCCCAGTCTCACCAACTACTGACGCCTGGCTCTATTACATTCGCGACAAGAATGGAAGGGTTCCCATTCAGTTCTGCCCCCAAATACCGGTTCTAGTATCGTTTCGGGAGGTAAAAAAAGATCGACTGATCCGGGACCCCCAAAAAGGGTTGGTCCAACGCCTTGTCCTCCAAGGCAAAGCGACAACAATCGCGAACCGGCTGAACTGAAGGCGTGCCAAGTGACGCCGAAATGCGGAGGTAAACATCAAGGCTCCCTTGATGGCCCCCCTGCAAGGCTTCCGTGTATCATCGTATCAATAGGTTATGGTAGCGATAGGTACACATGCTGACGGACTTATGAGAAGTGGCGGATGCATGCGTGCAATCGTATGTTTATCTATCTAGGCCGCCCGTCTATATACATCATGATCTATGCATACGTATACGGGTAGTGATACTTCATAACAGCCCCTCTAATAGGTCATTGACCGTACATTGATATGCGGTCTAGAGGTATATCCAAATGTTCGCTTGCGGTGCCCGCCGGCGGCGCAGCGGCGGTGGCCCCGGAGGGGGATGCGCTCGCATGCCCGTCGGTACTCACCCCCACCTTCTCGTGGTGAGCGCTAGTAATTCTATAGGCTTGCCATGCATGGCACGGTTGGGGCCTAGGCGGGGTAAAATCCGGCGGCTGCGATCCGCGGATCACCAGCTGACGGGAAGCTTCAGTACGGAGGGCATTTAAAAATACTTTATGTACACCACCGTCAAGATCCCCCGCTCGGGTAGTCTAATATTTCTTTTCAAGGCTAGATACTCCTTGCATACTCTCTTGTCTAAGGGCAGGACTTGTATCCGAGGGGTCGTTTGGCGGTGAGGGTACGGGCGGATGTGAGTTGGCGGCGGACATCCGGACAGCCGGACAATTGAAATTGAAATTAAACACTCCAATATTAGTAAAACCGGCTGGAGTATCTGGGCCCCCCCTTTTGCTATGCTCAACTTGTTGTTGGACTTCTAAGCGTGAGGTAGACCGTGAACCACTAATACCAACCTCTCCAATGGCAATAACGATACCGTCTAAAACATACCCGTATCCAGGCATTTATTATTTTCTGATCTATACGTTTTTTTTTTGGAAACAATATGAAATAAAAAATGTCGCTAGTCTCCACGATACGCGGCCTGCTCCAGCCGCTGCGGGGTCGCTGATCAGCAAGGCTGCTCAGCTTGAGCTGGTCGAGGCGAACCAGCCTCACCTCGGCTCCTGTGCGACTCCGGTCGTGCCGGAGCTTGGGGGGAAAGGCAGGTGAAAAACCCCCCTCGCATAGGTCGTCGTCGGTCCCGCCTTGATCCGTGCTCAACCCCACCCGAGGTATTAGCCGCTCCTCCCGACGCAGCTCTCCACCTAGCCGAGTCTTCTCTCCTCCTTCGGGGGCTGAGAAGAGAGAATAACTAGGGTGCAGACGGTGTCCGGCTGGCTCTCCTGCCCCCGAGCCAGATTTTCTCATGTCCCTTGTCCTTTTCCCGTCTGTTTCCAACACCTATGTGATCGCGTTGTGGCCGTCCGTGCCCTCCCCCGGTGGTTTACGTTGATAAGGGGCCGCCTTTTCGAGCAGTGTGCCGTTACGATAACCCTAGGGCCTAGGCACACTGCATGAGGCAGCCTGTCGATAACAGGGTACCGACTAGGGAAGAGGTTGGAAGAACACAAGGATCGAGTCGCCGGTCCTCAAAAGATGGTGGGTACGGGAATTTTTCCAAAAACCCCCGTAACGGGCTTTTCCGCCGCTAGACGGTGTCGCTCCTCCGGCTGCGACCCACCTCCGTCGTGCGCAGCAACAGGCCTCGCCCCCAGGGGAGACCTAAGGCTCTCGCAGGGCTGGCGACTGTTAGCCAGCGCCGTCCCTAGTGCTGCTTCCCAGCTGTCCGCCGCAAGCTCCAACACCCTCGTCCCTCCGCTGATCCGTCCGTACCCTTCTTCGCCAAAAAATATTTCGCAGACGCCGCCCCCGCCCCATCGTCGGGAGAGTATCTGCGAGTATTTAGTCGCGGAAAAGACATATCGGACTGGCCGAGCGGGAAATCCATGTGCCGGTGTACGGATATTATATTTTCCCAAAACCCTCCGTACAGGGCTTCCCGACAGTTGCTGATCCCGCGGATTGCAGCTGTCGGTACCTCGTTCAGCCCCCGACCTTGCCAAGCCCGACACGGCTATGGGGTTACAAGCGCCCACCGTGTGGAGGTAGAGGTAGGTGCCGACGGGCTTGCGAGCGCACCCCCCTCCGGGGCCGCCGCCGCTGCGCCGCCGGCGGGCGCCGACAGCCGGACAGCCATGGTAGGGCGCTCGTTGACAACCGACAAACCTTGTGGGTGTTGGAGATGGAAGTGGATGGTTACACGTAGGGTCGTGTCGGCCCCACATGGGGGCCGGCTTTGGTGAGTAGAGAAGTGAGAGGAGAGAGATGGCGGCCGGCGAAGGCACCGGCAGGGCCGGCCGACCGCCACTAATAGATAGGAAATAGAGTACCGCTAAGAGCATAACACAAAGTACTAGGATGACAAATAGCTACCTCGTACATAAGCAGTAGGCAACGGGATGCTAGTGCTAAGAATGTGGGTCGAGTCTACCCAAGGGGCGAGGCGAGAGGCCACGCGGGCCGGTGGAAGGTCGCACCCGGAGAAGCGACACGGTCCGCCGCCGGGAAAACCCTGTACGGAGGGCTTTAGAACAAATATTTCCGTACCCGCCATCTTTTTGTTGAGTGAACACACGACCCGATCCATGTGTTCACCCAACCCCTCCCCTAATCGGGGCCCATCTATCGATAGGCTGCCTTATGCAATGTGTCTAGGATCATCGTAACATCACACTTTTCATACAAGCGGTCCTCTAACAAGGTAAACCGGGGGAGGGTACGGCCGGCCACATCGCGATCAAACATGTGTCGGAAAACAAACGGCGAAGAACAAGGGACATGATTAAAACTCTTGCACGAAGGCAAGAGCCCCAGTCGGACACCGTATGAGGCTTAGCTATTTCTGTTTTCTTCTTCCCAGCCCCCGAAGGAGGGAAGACTAGGCTAGTTGACGAGCTGCGACGGGAAGAGCAACGATAATATCGGACAGTGGTGTGGGTGGATCGAGAAAGGACTGTCGACGACCGGATCGAGGGGGTTTTCACCTACTTCCCCCCCCCCAACTCCAACACGACCATAGTCGCACAAGAGCCGATGTCAGGTAGGCCCAACTCGACAAGCACAAGCAATCCAGCTTGGATGATCAACGCCCCCGCCGCGGCTAGAGCATGCCGCGTATCGTGGAGAATAGCGACACTCTGCATTTCATTCCGTATGCAGAAATATATGTATAGAAGAAGAATCAAATTGTTTACGTGTATGCTTTAGACGGTATCACTATTGCCATTGAAAGGGTTAGAATTGGTGGTCACACGACGTATGTCCTTAAGCATCGAAGAGATCTACAAAAGGTCTAATCGCAAGGGGCGCCCGGAGAGGCGGAGACAACAACCGTTAACTCGGTTTTTGCTATAAACAGTTTCATTTCATTTCATTTTTCGCTTGTTGAGCGGCCTTTGGAGTGTGATCGACCATTGGTTATATGGGGGTCTTCGGCATGTGGACGACCGCGTATGCTCTTGGGAGATGTGTGGAGCTGCTCGCTCAAGATGGGTTCGCCGTCGTTTGGGTGATCGTTGCTTTGCTAATGAGCGACGCTTGTGTAGCCGTTGGCGATATGGTCACCGCCGTGTGGGTGACCGCTGATCTGCTGGAGAGCGACGGCTATGTTGTCGTTTATGGTGAGGGATCATCGTCGTGACTGCTGAAGTTATAGGTGTAGAGCGACGGCTATGCTGTCGTTGTTGATGGCGAGAGGGTCATCGTCATGTGCGTGACTGTTGGACTGGCTGTGAGCGAGTGCAAGGGGGCCGCTGTTACTAAGGGGGTGATCGTCTTGTGCGTGACCGATGGACTAGTGGTGAGCGAATGCTGCATGTCCGTTGCTGCTGATAATGAGGGAGTTATCGTCGTGTGCATGACCGCTAAATTGGTGGCGAGCGATTGTTGTGTAGCCGTTACTTCTGGGATTGTGACCGCTGATGAGCGGCGTTGGAATTGAGGACGCTTTGATGAGGTTGGGGTTGCTATTCTTCGTGCTAGGCGGCGGTGAAAATGGTAGCGCGATGCCGGCCATGGTGTTGGTAGTGACTCGGTCAGTGGGTCACCTCTCCATGTGTGAGTGTTTCTTTGCTTGTGCGCGATATCTCGAGTGTCGCTATATTGTATGGTGATGGCCGCTTGCGAGTGACGTAAGGCGCTTGCTCGCTTGGCTGGGGTCGGGGTTGTCGTCCCAATATGGCGGCGGCAGCGAATTACCGGCCATGGTGTTTGCAATACTTAAGCCCTTGTTTACCGCTATCGTTATGGGTGCTTGACGCGTGCGTAGCGGAGGCGTGTGAGTGACCGTAAGGCTAAGAGGGCCCATAGCACATCGTCGGAGGCACTTCAAGACCGTGGGATTAGCCGAATGGAACGAGCGCCGAAGCGTCGAGAAATTAGTTACGGGCGAGTAAAGAGTAGTAGCAAGGCCTTGTGCAATCAATTGCGCCTTGAAGCGATTTATTGATCCAAGTGATTGTTTACTTTTGTCGGGCATGTACGGATACAAGTAAACCTATTGATATACTCGTTCAGGCGCGGAATGTCACTTAAAAAAAATCTTACAAGAAAAAGCAATGGAGGCCTCCAAGCAAAAAGAAGAAAAGAGGAAAAAACCCCTAAGAGGAAAATATCATTTGTCTTCGTCGGCTGTTCAAAACAATAACAACAAGAAACAATGAGAAATCACAAAAAATGGCGGAAAAGTGAAAAACCCATAAGCCTAGGCCCGCGGAACGGGAAGGCAAGTAAATGCATCATCAATGCCCTTTTGCAAAGGATCGTCATGAAGGTAGGAGCCCATATTGCTATTAGGACCGCAGAAACACCTTGCATGAACTCACGGCGCGCATTAATAATTTTGGTCTAGGAAGGGCAAAAACGTATTTCAAGTGATACAAACCTTACTTCAACGTATAATTAATTCCAGCAAGCAATGCGATCCTGCGTGTTTCCCTCGTGCTTCCGCAATATTTACCCGTACAACGATATCAAAGGTAGTGGCGCGTCTTCATTGTGTGATGATATTGAAATTGAAATTGAAATTAAACACTCCAATACCAGTAAAAACCGGTTGGAGTCTCGGGCCCCCCCTTTTGCTATGCCTAACTGAACTTAGAAGCGTGAGGTAGACCGTGAACCACTAATCCCAACCTCTCCAATGGCAGTGATGATACCGTCTAAAACATACCCGTATCCAGGTATTTATAATTTTCCGATCTATACGTTTTTTTGTGATACAATATGAAATAAAAATGTCGCTAGTCTCCACGATACGCGGCCTGCTCCAGCCGCTGCGGGGTCGCTGATCAACAAGGCTGCTCAGCTAGAGCTGGTCGAGACAACCTGCCTGACCTCGGCTCCCGTGCGACTCCGGTCGTGCCGGAGCTTGGGGGGAAGGGCAGGTGAAAAATCCCCCTCGCATAGGTCGTCGTCGGTCCCGCCTCGATCCGTGCTCAACCCCGCCCGAGGTATTAGATGCTCCTCCCGACGCAACGCGCCACCTAGCCGAGTCTTCTCTCCTCCTTCGGGGGCTGAGAAGAGAGAATAACTAGGTTGCATACGGTGTCCGGCTGGCTCTCCTGCCCCCGAGCCAGATTTTCTCCTGTCCCCTATCCTTTTCCCGTGTGTTTCCAACACCTATATGATCGCGCTGTGGCCGTCCGTACCCTCCCCCGATGGTTTACGTTGTTAGGGGGCCGCCTTTACGAGCAGTGTGCCGTTACGATAACCTTAGGCACACTGCCTGAGGCAGCATGTCGATAGTCGGGTACCGACTAGGGAAGGGGTTGGAAGAACACATGGATCGAGTCGCCGGTCCTCAAAAGATGGTGGGTACGGGAATTTTTCCAAAAACCCCCCGTACCGGGCTTTTCCAGCGGCGGGTGATCCTAGGGACCGCCGCCGCTAGACGGTGTCGCTCCTCCGGCTGCGACCCACCTCCGTCATGCGTAGCATCAGGCCTCGCCCCCAGGGGAGACCTAAGGCTCTCGCAGGGCTGGCGACTGTTAGCGAGCGCCGTCCCTAGCGCTGCTTCCCAGCTGTCCGCCGCAAGCTCCAACACCCTCGTCCCTCCGCTGATCCGTCCGTACCCTTCTTCGCCAAAAAGTATTTCGCAGACGCCGCCCCCGCCCCATCGTCGGGAGAGTATCTGCGAGTATTTAGTCGCGGAAAAGACATATCGGACTGGCCGAGCGGGAGATCCCTGTGCCGGTGTACGGATATTATGTTTTTCTAAAACCCTCCGTACATGGCTTCCCGACAGCTGCTTTATCGCAGATGTCGGTACCTCGTTCAGCCCCCTACCGTGCCAGGCATGGCACGGCTATGGGGTTACCAGCGCCCACCGCGTGGAGGTAGAGGTAGGTGCCGACGGGCATGCGAGCGCACCCCTCTCCGGGGCCGCCGCCGCTGCGCCGCCGGCGGGCGCCGTCTGATGATATATCCTGCATTTATACCGGGTACATAGCAAGTAATAAGTACTTTGCTAGTGTTGTCTTTCCCCTTCTATTATTGGTGGTTTTCTTTAGTGTCTTTGTGCGTATTTGAATTTTACGAGCTTGGGCCGGGGCTTACGGGTTGTGACGGCGGGATCGACGAGCGACCGCGTGAGGAGGTTTTTCGCTACCCTTACCCCTCCTTTCTCCGGCAAGACCGAGGTCACGCGGGAGCTAGACTAGGCTGGCCCGTCGCCCCTCTCGATCGCCGATAGACCTAAACCGGTCAGCACCCCGCTTCGGTGGGAGCGGGCCGTGTTAATGCATGTACACACGCAATGGCATGAAGGGGTTAGAACCGCCACTTCCCGGAACGGAATTGTACGCCTTATCCAAGTACCGCCAAAAGTCGGTACCCGATAGGGACATATTGTGCATATGAACCCATCGCATCGCATCGCGAATGAGCTGCGAACACCTATAGCGAACACCTATAGGTGGAGGGCAAGGACTCCCCCGGAGTCTAGCGTACATATGTGTCCATTGGTAGCCCTACGGAGGGATATGTAAACACTCCCCCTTAATGGACATCATCCCATGAACTCCGGCCGGTGCCCTAGTAAACCCCGCAGTATACGCGGAGGGCCCATAACCTGTTAATCCATGTACACACGGAATGGCATGAAGGGGGTTAGAACCGCCACTTCCCGGAACGGAATTGTACGCCTTATCCAAGTATCGCCAAAAGTCGGTACCCGATAGGAACATATCGTGCATATGAACCCATCGCATCGCATCGCGAATGAGCTGCGAACACCTATAGCGAACACCTATAGGTGGAGGGCAAGGACTCCCCCGGAGTCTAGCGTACATATGTGTCCATTTGTAGCCCTACGAGGGATATGTAAACATGCCGTGCATCGCGAAGGTCGAGCAGCAATCTCATTTTTTTTTCTTGACAAGTGGCTCTATTTTTTGATATCCTCTGTTTATTATAAAATTATTTCTGATGTTACTACTTAGTCGGGGGGGCTGTGGCAATTACTGCGGTTAGTTATAGTTTTTAACCTCCGAAGAACGTCGGCACACATTGCAGATAGATTTGTTGATAGGTGTACTTGGTTGAAGAGTACCATGCCTAATCTTTGCTCTTAAGAGTCCTAAATGGCTGGGCAATTAATGGCCGTTAGACAGCAGCCGGTCCACTTTGATGGTATTGCTGTAAATCACTTTCATTTTCATGATGTAAATCATTTTCATTTTCATGCTTCCACCATCGAATGCATCATCCACGTCCAACATGTCATGGTCCCACTACATCGTTACCCGGCATATTCGTATCTCCGCCGCCTAAGAGGAAGGACGCGTAATTTGGATAGTCGCTAACACTAATGACGCAAGACCCCAAGGTCCCCTTAGATTTTTAATGTGAGTGCGTCCGCCGAGGATCGTCGTTTCGAGTGCGGAGGCGCCCGCCGGCGGCCATGGAGAGGAGTGCGGCGGTGCGCTCACATGCCAGTCAGTACTCACCCCCACATCCTCGTGGTGGGCACTAGTAACCCTATAGTCGTACCGTGCATGGCACGGTTGGGGGCTAGGCGGGGTGAAAACCGGCGGCTGCGATCCGCGGATCAACAATTGTCGGGAAGCCTCATTACGGACGGCTTAAACAAATATTATATGTATACTAGCATAAAGATCTCCAGCTCGGCTAGTTCGATATTTCTTTTCAAGGCCTTATTATTCTCCCCGAATATTTTGTTGTCTACGGGCATGACATGTATCCGATAAGCTTTTGGCGGCGAGGAGGGCACGGACATATCTGAGTTGACGGAGGGCGTAGGAGCATGCGGCGGACAGCCGGGACGCAACGCCATGGTAAGTCATTCGCCGACATCCGACCAGCCATGTGAGTCTCGAGTCTCCCCTAGAGGCGAGGCAAGAACCTACGCGGGCCGATGGAGGGTCGCACCCGAAGGAGCGGCACAGTCTAGTGGTCCACAAGATTGTCCGCCGCCGAAAAAACCCGGTGCGTAGGGTTTTTGATGAATGCTTCCGTACCCAACATGTTTTGCAAAGCGGCGACCCGATCCGCGTGTTCACCCAATCCCCCCCCTAGTCGGTACCCCGTTATCGATAGGTCGCTCAGGCAGTGTACCTAGGGTTATCGCAACAACAAACCGCTCGAACAAGCGACCCCTTAGCAACGTAAAGCACCGGGGGAGAGTATGGCCGACCACATCGCGATCGGAAAGGTGTTGAAAAGCATACGGTGAAGGATCGGGGACAAGAGAAAAAATGGCACGGAGGCAAGAGCGCCAGCCGGTCACCATCAGAGGCTATGGCCTTCCCTTCTTCCCAGCCCCCGAAGGAGGAGAGAAGCCTAAACTACCAGGCGACCTGCGACGGGAGGAGCAACGATTATCTCGGACGGGGGTGTGGGTGGATCGATCAGGGATAGTCGACGACCTGAGCGAGGTTTTTTTCGCATGCCTTTCTCCCCTTAACTGCGGCACGACCGGAGTCGCACATGAGCAGGGGTGGGGTAGGCGGAATTCGATGAGCGCAAGCATACCAGCTTGTTTGATGTACGCCCTCGCAATGTCGCGTATCGCGGAGACGAGCGACATTTTGTATTTCATACTTGGATGCGGAAGATAATTATATAAAAAAAGGTTTACGGGTGCGATTTTGAAGATGTTGGAATGAAAAGGTTGGGATCATTGGTTCACGGCGTAAACCCTATCGTAAGTCCCCGAGGTCGCAAATAAAGGAAGCGCCTAGAGAGAGCAACCGGATTCACCCGGTATTGTTGTAAATAATTTAATTTCAATTTCAATTTCAATTTATTTCATTGAGCCGTATTGCCGTGCGATAGTGGGTATCGAAAGAGGTGGGTGCGGTGGTCTTGGCCGGATCTGGCGGGCCGTGGGGTGCATATACTATGCAAAAACCCAACGTACCGAGCTTTAAGCGGCGGTCGATCATGAGGATCGTCGCCGCCTAACCGTGTCTCCCCCCCCCCCCCCCTCCCCCCCCCCCCCCCCGACGCGATTGTCCTCCTCGCTACGTAGTCGCCAGCCTCCCCTACGTTTACGTTTAGCATCGCAATGTTAGTTGTCAATGAGCGCCCCGCATTGTCGTTACTTCCCGATTGGCCGTGACCTAGCTCCGGTACCTAGCTCTGCAGCCTTGCCCCTAGTTTCAACGGCAAACGAGCTTCTTTTCTTAGCGTTGCTCCCCGGTTATCCACCGCTAGCTCCGACACCCTCAACCCACCGATGATCATACTGTACCCTCCTCGCCTCCACACGCTCCTAAGATGCTTGTCCCGTCTTCCCAAATGAGATAGTATCTGAGGGGTAATAGGTCTTAAAGATTAAATCGGACGGGCCGAGCGGCATGTCTTAGTGCTGCTAGCGGACAACAATTACTTCTTAAAAGTTCGATGTGCATGGATTTTTCGACAATTGCCAGTTGCGTGCATGATAGTTGTCGGCTCACCCTCCTAGCCCCAAGCGTGCTAGGGTAGGGGGCTCGGCACGGCAGGCACGGAACGGCAATAGGGTTGCCATCGCCCACAACGAGGAGGCCGGGGAGAGTGCCGACGAGCATGCTAGCGCACTCTTCTCCGGGATCGCCGTTGCTGCTCCGGCGGCGGCGGGCGCCAAAAACCCACTAGCTTTTTCGAAATGATGGACTAGCAAGCGACGGCGATCGAGCCTCATGTACTTGTAATTAGCTATCTAAATGGCGTAGTTGGGCAAGCAACAACTATCACAAACACGATATACATTGTATATCATTTCATTTCAAACATATTTCTAATTCATTGTTTCCATCCAAGGTCGACGCATGATTTGCAAAAAACACCTAACATTTTTCTTGCTTTGCGTTTTTACCTTTTTCATATTTTAAACTTTTTTATGGTCAGATTGATTTGAATCTAGAGGTTTGCATATCCAATATCATGTGTACGGGACAGTAACTCTAGCGGTTACTGTTACCGTTAATTAACGGCGCGTCCCACCTGCAGGGCAACCACCTTGCCCGAGCAGTTAGACGCAGCCAACGACCAACGACTTCCCCAACGGTCAGCTCTAGCTAGCCCGTGCCTTATAAGCCGTAGCTAGCCACGAGCCTAGGCACTCTCTGCTTTCGCGCTCAGCCAATCTAGGCTTCGCGCGAATGCAGTCTCGACTCTAGTAGTCGAGTAGGGTGTCAATCTTACTTTCGTCCCATGCGCACTCGAGCGTCACGCGACACTTCCCCTCGTTCAGCTACAGCGTTCCCCAATATGCAGCCCGAGCAGTCTACATCCGCCGCAGCGGCCGACCCTCACGCTACCTCAATCGAACAACGCACAGCCGAACAGATTCGTACGGCAGTTTTGGCATCGGAACAACGGATAACGGAACAGTTTTTGGCGGCTAACGCTGCCTTACTCGCCCAGCTCCGAGAGACGACAACCATCCCTGCTGCTACCAATCAACAGCAGTCCATTCCCACCGACGCGACCACAGCGACGGAGGGTGGTAAGGCGGCCCCCGAGCCACCTATCGACCTGCTCGACGACGAACCCGATCCCTCCGCGACCGATTTCGTCGACTTCACCTACTACGGCGAAGTCATCCCGGCCGGCCTCGAACGTCCCCCTCGTGACGTCGAAGAGCCCCGTCTGTGGACCCTCACAGACGATACCGCCCGTACTCTAAGCGACAAGCGCACCCAAGCCGCCTACGACGAGTACTTACACATCGGGTGCTATGCCTTCTTCGACAGCTGCGCCAACGCGGCAATTGGCGAGGCTCTGGACACGCTGTCACAAGGCCCACCTCTATCGGCAGAGCAGACGGCAGCGATTACCCTCATCCGAGCGGGTCATCGCACCCACATGGCGACGGAGGAGGCCGCCCGTACTAGATTGGGCTTCCTCCGCCTCACCAAGGGCGGACAAACGAGCACAGATGCGGACCGCGTCTTTGCCGAATTGGCCCACGAGCGCTTTTGCCGACCGCGCCCTACCGCGGTCTCCGGCACATTGGATGCGCTTCGACAAGCGTTCGTCGACCGCACGCTGGAGGTCAGCCTACACGCCGCCAGCAAGGCCGCCGCCGGTGCTGCCTTCGCCAAAGTCACCCCGGACAGGCCCCCCGGTCCCGACGCACGAGCCCGCAAGGCCGCCGCCGACAAACGCAAAGCCACAGCAGCAGCAGCAGCGGCAGCCCGCGCCACCGCGCCTCCCAAGCCGACCGACTCGGCTAAACCGACCAAGAAATGACGGTGTGGCCCGCCGCGCCGATTCCTGCTCCCCGACATCTTCCTACATGCGCCACCGCGTGCGTCGAAGATGGCGGGAGTGGGAGCGCATCGGCGCGAGCGGCCAAGTCCTAAATTGGATCCGCCATGGCGTCCGGGTAAAATTCAAGCACGGCCTACGCCCCAAGCCCTTCAACCACGGCATCTCTATGCTCGACGCGACGCCGGCCCAACTCGAGTTTCTAAACTCGGAGCTTCCCCGTTTCGAGGCTTGCGGTGCGTGGGAACGAGCGGACAACCCTCGCTACGTTTCCCGGATGTTTCTAGTTCCAAAACCCGGGTGCAACCAATGGCGTTTGATTATCGACCTCCGAGAACTCAACCGTTATTGCTCGACTTTCACCATGACATGCGAGACGCTCAAGCACCTACGTCACCTCTCGCGTCCGGGCGACTACTTCGTCTCCCTCGACCTTGCCGACGGGTACTACACCCTTGGCATCCGGGAGGAAGACCGCGACTTCTTCACGGTCAACTACCGCGGCACGCTATGGCGCCTAGCCTGCCTTCCCATGGGCTGGTCGGGCTCGGCTTACTACTTTTGCAAGCTAACCCAGGTGTTCACGAACCACCTACGACGCCCTCCGCAACCTATGCCAGCGACTACCCCCCTCCACAGTCGCCGCCCTACAAAGCGCTTCCTCCGAAACGCGCGATGGCGGGGGACCCGGCTACTCCCCTACATGGACGACTTCCTTTTCCTCGCCGACTCCTACGCGGACGCCCTCCTACTACGAGAGCGTGTCCAAGCCCTCCTCGACACCCTCGGCCTCGAACGCAACCCCAAGAAAGGCGTTTGGACGCCGACTCAAGTCGGCGACCACTTGGGATTAACGGTCGACCTCCAACACGGCATGTTTCGCGCCCCTCCCGCAAAGCTCCACCAGCTCGCGCAACAAGCCTCTTCCCTACTCGGACGGGCGGCTTCCAACGCCCGGTGGCTTCCTACACGCCACCTTGCGGCGTTCGCCGGAAAAGCGCAGTTCCTCTACCTCGCAATCGCACCCGCGCGCTTCTTTTTGCGCGAACTCCACGACGTGCTAGCCACACGGGTTGGATGGGGCGGACGCGTCCGACTCACCCACCAATTACGCCGAGACCTCGAGTGGTGGCGCACGGTCCCCACTCAGCACAACGGCCGGTCCATCTACAAACCTATCGAGACCGCCTACCTCCACGCCGACTCGAGCGCTTACGGTTGGGGTGCCGTTCTAAACGAGGACTCCAACTATCAAGCCCGGGGTTTTTGGGACGCTACCGACCGCCAACAACACATCACGTGGAAAGAACTTCGAGCAGTGCGACACGCGGTGGAATCCTTTCTCCCCCAACTCCAAGGCCGGCAAGTCCTCCTACACGAGGACAACACGGCGGTAGTCGCCGCCCTCACCAAGCTCACCTCGCGCTCTCCCGCCATGATGGCCGAACTCCGTCGCCTATGGTACCTCCTCGACAGCAACGACATCAACATCCGACCGCGCTACATCCGCTCGGCGGCGAATATATGGGCCGACAAGCTCAGCCGCGAGCTGGACTACGAGGACTGGCAGCTCAACCCTCGTGTATTCTCCCACCTGCAACGCCGGTGGGGGCCGCACACTATCGACCGTTTCGCGTCTATGCTCAACGCGCAACTTCCCCGCTTCAACGCCCGCTGGCGCGACCCACTGTGCGAGGACGTCGACTCCCTACGCCTGTCCGACGACGCGTGGCGCCGAGAAAACAACTACTGCAACCCCCCCTGGTCTGCCCTCCCCGCCCTCGCGGCGAAACTCGCCCAAGCCCGAGCCTCTGCCACGGTCATCGCCCCCTTTTGGCCCAACAAACCGTGGTACCACGCGTTCACTCGATTGGCCACCGAAACACTACACTTCCCAGCGGCGCGGGACCTATTCTTTCCCGGCAGGCGAGGCAAGCCCGAGGGGGTCGGACCTCCCGCGTGGAGCATCGTGGCCTTTCGTCTCTAACCCCTTCGTGGCTCTACACCCGACGCGGCGCGATTGGGCGGGCGCTACGCCCGGTACAATTAAACGCCCCTGTACAGCGCGGGCCGGCTCTGCGTACAGGACAGCCCCGCTACGGCCTGCGCCTCGAAGCAGCACAGGCGCCCTGGTCCGCCTCCCTAGCTGAAACTTTCCATAACCTCCTAGGTTCGGACAAGCTAGGGGCTACGGCGGTTGCCCTACTCAGGAGTTCCCTAGCGCCCTCGACGTACTCCAGCTACGGGAGCGCGCTGCGGCAATTTTTTATTTTTTGCACAGAGGAAAATATCGCCCCCCTACAGGCCACTCCCGCTACCATGGTCCGCTACACCGCGTGGCTAGCCCTTCTCGGCACGGTCGCCGCAAGCTCCCTGCAGCCCTACTTCTCGGCCGTAAACAAGTTCTTTCGAGACCACCAACGCCAGCCCATTGCTGTGGGCGACCTCCTGGCGGACGCCCGGCGTGGCTTCGAAATCCTGCAACACCGCCTCATCCCCGCCACCACGCGCCTTCCGCTACCCGCGCCCGTCGCCCTCACCATCCTAGAGGCCGCCGACACGCTACACCTCACCCTCCCGTGGACACCTGCAGCGTTCTCCCAACTGCAACGTTTTCGAGCCTGCCTCGCGGTGTGCGTCAATTACACCTTTTTCTGCCGGGCCGAAACTGGCGCCCGTTGTCAGACAGGCGACCTAGTGGTTGACCGACCCTCGCAGCAAATCTGCCTCTTCGTTAGGAAATCTAAAGGCGACCAGCGCCGCGACGCCAGCGACAAACTGGTTATCGCTATCCCTATCTCCGCTAACCCTGTCCTAGCGGACCTGCTCGACTACTACACAGAGCAGCGCGCGGCTTTCTGCAACAAGTTCTACAAAAAACCACCCCCGCTCGCCTTCTGGAGCTTCTCACCTACAGAACCCTCCGCTGATTGGGGTGCCTCGTCCACCGTCTCCACCTGGCTCTCCCTCGCCCTCCTCACAGTCCGCTCGTCCGCGCCCGCCGGCTTTCAATGGACGTCGCACAGCCTACGGAAAGGCGCGGCGTCCGCTGCCAGCTGCATCGGCGCGCCCCTCCCCGTAATCAAATTTATGGGTGGCTGGGCCAAGAACAGCTCTGTGACAGAAGGCAAATATATTGACCCAACCATGACCCCATCACCTGCTGCTTGGCGGTTCTTCGGCTGGCTCACTCCGTCCCCCCCACAACACTAATTCTGGCTGTGCAAGCCTTTGGCTTTAGGTTACTGGCAAACGTGCCCTAGGGTAAATGGTCAGATTGATTTGAATCTAGAGGTTTGCATATCCAATATCATGTGTACGGGACAGTAACTCTAGCGGTTACTGTTACCGTTAATTAACGGCGCGTCCCACCTGCAGGGCAACCACCTTGCCCGAGCAGTTAGACGCAGCCAACGACCAACGACTTCCCCAACGGTCAGCTCTAGCTAGCCCGTGCCTTATAAGCCGTAGCTAGCCACGAGCCTAGGCACTCTCTGCTTTCGCGCTCAGCCAATCTAGGCTTCGCGCGAACCCACCCACCCATCCCTATAATCCTGCGCTAATTGACCCCCAGACCCTCCTCCTCAAAAGATGCGCGAAAAGTCTTTGAGGGGGGTGAGACTTGACGAGTTCTTTCTTGGAGTACATGTAGCTAATATTATATTTGATCAAATTTACGCGCAAAATGTGCAAAGATTAGTGGCAACATGTGACGGGCTAACGAATTGATACATATGTACATGCACATGGTCTCAAGAACATATTTCGTATAGTAATGATAAAATTGATACTTGGCAAACAATAATAAACATTAATACTAATGTGATTAAAATATAGTAATTCTTCGGCTTCCGCTGGCGGCGCAACGGCGGCAAATCAGGAGGGGGTGTGCCCGGACGGCCCTTGAGCAATTTACCCTGCCTACTCGTGTTGGGCGTTGGTAACGATGTAATAATAAACGTGTCATACGTGGCACGGTAGGGGTCTAGGCGGGGTGAGCCGGCAGCTTCGATCCGGAGTTGCAAAAGCTTTCGGAAAGGCTTGTACGCATGGCGTTTGAAAATATCATATGTACGCACCGGCGCCAAGATCTCGCCCTCGGCCCGTTCAATATCACATTTCACAGCTTTATACCCTTAAATGCTACTCTCCATAGTGAGCATGTATCTGTTCGGTTGAATGCAACGGCGAGGAGGGTACGGGTAGATCCGTGGCGGAAGGGAGGCGTTGGAGCTAGCACAACACTGCCGGTTAGAAGCGCCATGGCATGGCGCTAGCATCATGCCGCCAAAGTTACCGAAGATTTGCCTACCAAGGGGGGTGTGTCGGAATCGGGAACGGATAGTTGCACGTAGGTCGTGCCGGCCCCACAAGGGGGCATGGTGTGGTGCCTAGAGAAGTGAGAAGGAGAGAGATGGCGGCCGGCGAAGGCACCGGCAAGGTCGACCGACCGCCACTAATAGGGAATAGAGTACCGCTAATAGCATAACACTAAGTAACATGATGACAAATACTTGCCTTGTACATAAGCACTAGGCAGCGGGATGCTAGTCGCCTAGTCCTAGCACCCCCCCTCAAGGTAGCCGAGGTCTTCACGTCGTCCTAGCTTGGGTCGAGGAAGGTGCCATCTTGGTCGAAGGTGTAATGCTTGTGGCGTGTGTCTCAAGCCGGGTAGGTGTAGCGACATGCGCTCACATGAACGTGCCGCTGCCGGCGAGTTGCCGATATGAAGCGGTTCCAAATGTACTGCGGAATGTACTAGTCTGACATGTAGGGGGAAAAACTGTCCACGGGCGAATTAGCCCACGCATGAGAGCGACCGGCGAGGAAGAAGCAAAGCCAACAAGGCTGTTAGGAGCGTGTAGGCACGCAAAAGCAAAGTCGGGCGTATTGACTTCCGCCTTTCGCCGTGGGAAAGGTTAGCTCTTCGCTGAGTTACGTCAGCGTTGCGGCGTTGCCTCGGGAAAAAACACTAACAATACTAATTAAAGTACGCACGGGCCGAATTTTTGCGGGTCGGTTTTCTACAACCGGATCCGGTCGAGAGCATCGGTAGGGTGAAGGCTAGGTGAGACTGAAAGCTGGGTGGGCCGAGCGTGGCGCCGGGCGCTTTACACACGCTCTTCTCCTTTTGACGTGGGCGATGGTAGGTTAGTTGCGGACAAATAGCTCGAAGGCGAAGCGTGGTGTCGGTTGGACGATGAATTACTAGCGTGGCGCCGAGCACTTTACACACGCTCTACTCTTTTGTACATGGGAGCAAGTAGGAATAGCGTGGCGCCGAGCGCTTTACACACGCTCTTCTCTAGTCGTGTAACTTGGTGGAGGGCCCATAACCTGTCGGAATTGGGAACGGGTAGTTACACGTAGGTCGTGCCGGCCCCACAAGGGGGCCGGGTGTGGTGCCTAGAGAAGTGAGAAGGAGAGAGATGGCGGCCGGCGAAGGCACCGGCAAGGCCGGCCGACCGCCACAAATAGGGAATAGAGTACCGCTAATAGCATAACACTAAGTACTAGGATGATAAATAGTTGCCTTGTACATAAGCACTAGGCAACGGGATGCTAGTGCAGACACGGTGAAGGATTCCAAAAGCAACCCACGGGGAAGTTAGAGTCGGAGGAGTGACACGGCCTAGCGGAGATGATTGTTCGGGATAAGCCGCCACCTATAAGCCATGTACGGAGGGATAAGCGAAATGTCTGTAATTTAAATTTGAAAATTGTTTACAAGGATTACCGAGTTAACGGTTGTTGTCTTCGGGCGCCCATGTGATCAGGCCTTCTAGAGAGCCTTTTTGATCGTAGGATATACGCCATGAATCCACTAATCCCAACCTCTCCAATGGCAGTAACAATACCGTCAAATTCATGCTAGTAAGCAGTAATTGTACAATAGTTAAAAAAATCGATTTATCGCTAGCCTCCACGATGCGCAACATGCTCCAGTTGTCGCGAGGGCGTTGAACAAATTGGCTTAACGGTTGGCGCTCGTTGCGACGGGCCTACTTGGCCTATGCTCATATGCGACTCATGTTGTGTCGGAGTAGGGGGGGAAAGCAAGCGCAAAAACCCCTCGCACGGTTCGTCGATGGTCCCGTCTCGATCCACGCGCTCCCCCGTCCGAGATGTCGCTGCTCCTCCCGTCGCAGCTCGCCTCCCAGCCTAGACTTCCCTACCCCTCCGGGGGTTGGGGAGAGATAAAGTACATAGTTGCAAACGGTGTATGGTTGGCGCTCATGCCTCCGCGCCATATTTTCTCATATCCCTTGTCCGTTTCCGTTTGTTTCCCACACCTATCTAATCGTGCGAAGTCCGCCCGTGTCCTCCCCTAGTGGTTTACGCATTCAAGGGGCCGCCTCTATAAGGAAAGTGCCGTTGCGATAACCCTAAGCACCTTGCCTTAGGCAGCCTATCGACAGTTGGGTACCGAATGGGAGAGAAATTGGTCGAACCCGCGGATCATTCGCCATTCCTCAAAAGATAGGGGGTTCGCAAAATATTTATCCAAAACCCCTCCGTACCGGGTCTTCCTAGCGGCGGTCAATCTTGTGGACTTCCGCCCCCATACCGTGTCGCTCCTCCGGCTGCGACCCTCCTCCGTCCTGCGTAGCTTCTAGCCTCGCCCCCAATGGAGACTCGAAACTCCGGATGGACGACCGCTAGCGAGCGCCTTGTCATGGCGTTGCTTCCCGGTTGTGGAAGGTGGGGGTTCATCTCGGGCAGTGACACGCATGCATACTATGATCGAACTCACCGGGTATCGAACCCGCGACCTTAAGCGTATTAGGCGTGCGCTGTACCGGCTCACCGAGAAAGCATAGTTGACATATGTGGCCACATACCACATATGTACCAAACTACGACACTACCACGCCCCCCCCCCGGACTCTCCCCGGACCGCAGCTTGGCTCCGAAACCAATGTGGAAGGTGGGGGTTCATCTCGGGCCGTGACATGCCTACATACTATGATCGAACTCACCGAATATCGAACCCGCGACCTTATGCGTATTAGGCGTGCGCTTTACCGGCTCACCGAAAAAGCATAGTTAACATATGTGGCCACATACCACGTATGTACCAAACTACGACACGGTTGTCCGCCGCCAACTCCAACACCCGCGTCCCACCGTTATCCGTCCGTACCCGCTTTCGCCAAAACATATTTCGCAGACACCGCCCCTTGTTACCACTAGCATCCCGTTGCTCAGTACTTAAGTACAAGGCAACTATTTGTCAACCTAAGGTGTTATGCTATTAGCGGTACTCTATTCCCTATTTGTGGCGGTCGGCCGGGCTTGCCGGTGCCTTCGCCGGCCGCCATCTCTCTCCTCTTACTTCTCTAGTCACCACAACCGGCCCCCCTGTTGGAGTTTGGAAGTACAATGGTTACACGGGTAGTCTAGCCGGCCCCGCTAGGGGGGCCAGCAGTGGGGACAAAGGGAGTGAGAAGAGAGAGATGGCGGCCGGCAAAGGCACCGGTAGGGCCGGCCGACCGCCACTAACGGGGAAATAGAGTACCACTATTTGTACAACACTAAGTACTAAGATAAGGACTAGC
This sequence comes from Tetraselmis chui, assembly GCA_026401115.1. Lineage (NCBI taxonomy): Eukaryota > Viridiplantae > Chlorophyta > Chlorodendrophyceae > Chlorodendrales > Chlorodendraceae > Tetraselmis > Tetraselmis chui. The sequence continues at coordinate 33,363 of JAPMLY010001708.1, forward strand.
TACCTTGTACATAAGCACTAGGTAATGCAATGCTAGTTCTAACACTCCCCCTCAAGGTAGCTTAGGTCTTGTCGTCGCCCTTGCTTGTCTTCAAGGAAGGAGTCATCTTGGTCGTAGGCGTTGTTCGGGTAGCGGTATCTCAAGCCGGGTAGGTGACGCTACATGTGCTCACAGGAACGGGATGCTACCGGCGAGTTGCCGACAATAAACTGGTCCAAATGTACTGCTTAATGTACTAGTCTGACATGTAGCGGGAAAACCGCCCACGAGCGAATTGGCTATCGCATGAGAGCGACCGGCGAGGACGGGGAAAAGCCAACATGGCTGCCACAAGCGTGTAGGCACTCGAAAAAAATAGTCGGGCGCTATCGTGTCGACTCCCCCCCCTTCGCCGTGGGCAAGGTTAGAACCTCGCTTTGTCAGATGAGCGTTGCGGCGTTGCCTCGGGAAAAAACAAAAACATTACTATTTAAAGTACGCGCGGGCCGAATTTTCGCGAATCGGTTTGAATTTGATTTGAAACCAGATCCGGTCGATAGCATCGGTGAGCTGTGAGCATGGTGGTGCAGACAACCAACCTAGGGCGGCCATATGTGACCATGGGCGGCTGGTGTCGGTAGTGGTAGTTCAAGCGAGTATCAGGTTGCACGCTCTTCTCCTTGGGTGGCGGAGGCGGTACTGCTAGCCTAGGGCGGCCACGGGGGACCTTGGGCGGCTAGCGTCGGTATTGACTTCATAGCGAGTATCTAGGTTGCACGCTCTTCTCCTACTTGGGGCTGCCGTACTTCGGAGGTCTGACTATCCCGGGTAACGTTGTAGAGGGCCCATAACCTGTTGGAGTTTGGAAGTACAATGGTTACACGGGTAGTCTAGCCGGCCCCGCTAGGGGGGCCAACAGTGGGGACAAAGGGAGTGAGAAGAGAGAGATGGCGGCCGGCGAAGGCACCGGCAGGGCCGGCCGAACGCCACTAACGGGAAAATAGAGTACCGCTAATAGTACAACACTAAGTACTAAGATAAGGACTAGCTACCTTGTACATAAGCACTAGGTAATGCAATGCTAGTTCTAACACCACCTGTGGGGCCGGCACGACCTCTATGTAACTATCCGTTCCCAACTCCAGTATGTTATGGGCCCTCCACTAAGTTACACTAGAGAAGAGCGTGTGTAAAGCGCTCGGGACCACGCTAGCCCTACCTACTCCCATTTACAAAAGAGTAGAGCGTGTGTAAAGCGCTCGGCGCCACGCTAGTAACTCATCGTCCAACCGACACCACGCTTCGCCTTCGAGCTGGTTGTCCGCGACTGTCCTACCATATCCCACGTAAAAAGGAGAAGAGCGTGTGTAAAGCGCCCGGCGCCACGCTCGCCCTACCGAGCTTTCAGTCTCACCTAGCCTTCACCCTATCGATGCTCTCGACCGGATCTAGTTTTTAAAGACCGACCCGCGAAAATTCGGCATGTGCGTACTTTAATTAGAATTATTATTGTTTTTTCCCGAGGCAACGCCGCAACGCTCACCTTACTCAGCGAGGAGCTTTACTTTCCCACGGCGAAAGGGGGGAGTCAACACGAGCGCCCGTCTATGCTTTTGCGTGCCTACACGCTCCTAACGGCCTTGTTGGCTTTGCTTCTTCCTCGCCGGTCGCTCTCATGCGTCGGCTAATTCGCCCGGGGACAGTTTTTCCCGCTACATGTCAGAATAGTACATTACGTAGTACATTTGGAACCGCTTCATATCGGTAACTCGCCGGTAGCGGCACGTTCTTGTGAGCGCATGTCGCTACACCTACCCGGCTTGAGACACACGCTACAAGCACTACACCTTCGACCAAGATGGCACCTTCCTCGACGCAAGCTAGGACGACGTGAAGACCTCGGCTACCTTGAGGGGGGGTGTTAGCACTATCATCCCGTTGCTTAGTACTTATGTACAAGGGAGCTATATGTCATCCTAGTACTTAGTGTTATGCTATTAGCGGTACACTATTCCCTATTAGTGGCGGTCGGCCGGCCTTGCCGGTGCCTTCGCCGGCCGCCATCTCTCTCCTTCTCACTTCTCTAGTCACCACAGCCGGCCCCCATGTTGTACATGGTTTCCCGACGGTTGTTGATCCCGCGGACCGAAGCTGCCGGTACCCCGTTTAGCCCCCTACCGTACCAAGCATGGCACTGCTACATGGTTACCAGCGCCCACCGCGTGGAAGTAGAGGTAGGTGCCGACGGGCTTGCGAGCGCATCTCCCTCCGGGGCCGCCGCCGCTGCGCTGCCGGAGGGCGCCGAAATGTCCATATCCCGCGGCCCGCCCGACGACGGATATGGCCACGGTAACCATGCCGTACCCCGTGCCTTTTCCCACCGTCGAGTGGTGGATCTACTAATAGAGGGTGCGTGCCCGGGAGAGCACGGAGGCACGCACGCCAAAATAGGACGCCCCTTGGACGTGCGCCTCGGCGGCGGGGGGGGGGCTCAACATTTTGACATCTTATTGTCATCGCACCAAATCGCGGGTGCTCTCAAGTCTAGACACTACCTGCTACCCCGGAATTTTTAGAGTTCAGCAAGCGACGGGCCATTGTTGTCCACTTGTAGTAAGGCGATTACTAATACTCGTATGTATTGCTTGTCATGCCCGTGCACCGTGGTGGACATGACGATATTGTCCCTGCCAACTACCGCGAGACACGGGTAGCTATCTATCTACAACTATCTATAGTTTATTAATAACAATTTCTTACAAGAAAAGAGCAGTGGAGGCCACCAAGCAAAAAGAAGAAAAGAGGAAAAACCTAAGCCCGAGGAGTTTATTCGTGTAGCAGCATGTAGTGATGATGCGGGCGGTGGCGGACGACGATATTGTTGTTATGTGTACAGGCACTGCACGTGCGCTGATGCTGTCTTATTACATTACAAGTGGCCCGTAGTTCTCTGTCCCTATCGTTCTTTATATTTTTGTAATCATGTACATACTAACCTTATGTCTCTCACTAAGGTGTTTTTGTAATCATTAAGATAGTGCATGGATCCCCATAGTATCGTGATAGTCGTACTCATCTTGTTCTTCTTGTAACCACCCATAGTCGTGATACTTGTTTCACACACACACACACACACACACACACACACACACACACACACACACACACACACACACACACACACACACACACACACACACACACCCACACGCGCACACACACACACACACACACACACACACACACACACACACACACACACACACACACACACACACACACACACACACACACACACACACACACACATTCTTCTCTCTTATTATGTTTTTTTAATTATGCACACACACCCTTTGTGTCTCACTCTCTATTTTTGAAAGGACTGAAATAATGCTCCTGTACCCATCGTAGCGATGCGCAGTAGTTTACGACGCATCCTAATCCCATTTCCAATAAGTGCGCAATACACCAATTCGATCTATTCCCAAATAAAAATATCGCATTTGTAGTACCAAAACTTAATCGAGGTAATGATAAATGAACACACCGACAGAAAGACAGGAAGACAGACAGACAGACAGACAGACAGACAGACAGACAGACAGACAGACAGACAGACAGACAGACACAGACATAGACACAGACACACACCCGCAGATTTCAGCAAATCAATGTGGTTGGATTGGATAGGATAGGACAGGACAGGAAAGGATAGGATATCGTCATGGTCATTTTCAATCGAATTCGTTAGCACCGATCATATAAGGTACCCGTATACGGTACTACCGGTACCGTAACGACATCAGAAACAGACATGTGATGCATCGTTAGCAATTCGTAGCTCAGTTGAATATCGCCAGACATTTTCTTCCTTTCTTTCTTTTTCTTGCTTGGTGGCCTCCACTGCTTTTTCTTGTAAGAAAATTTTGAAATATCGCCAGACATACCATTCCCACGTGTAACCAAGATAAATCGGTAGTGACTATTATTGTAAAAATCCTATCGCCAGTTATTAATACATATAATTTCTTATACAAGAAAATGGGCGAGTACTTATTGGTATAGTATTATGGCTGGCTATCGTATCGTAGCGTCGTAAGCAATGGATGATCTGTCCTCCGCCTTTTCTAAATTTTGCTTGGTGGCCTCCACTACTTTTTTTTGTAAGCCATTTTTTAATATATCCTCCGCTGCTACCCCGTGACGCCGTTTCGTTGGTAAAGAAAAGCATAATAAATAAAATGGAAACGGAATTACGAGGAGCGACTTGAATATTTCAAATGTTGACGCTCACGTGATTGTTTCTGAGCGCGAGTTCACGAATTCCGATGCTATCTCAATTTAGATATTCTGTCGCTATATGTATGTATGTAAATGACTACAGTCTCAATGTTCATCAGAAATATTAGCCTGTACGGGTACGGGTTTCCGTCGATACAAAAAAATTACAGGCCAGAAAGGCAGAAATAATGCGCGAATACAACATACCCCAAATATACCGTCGGCCGGTATTAATTAATGGCCTGCAGTGTGAAGAAATCACGTGACTGTCGAATCGGCGGATGCGGGGAATTGACAATCACCGAATGCATCGTGATATTACGTACATGACTTCGTACTATATTCGGGACAAGAACACCTGGAATTTCAGAGTAACCGCCATCAATCCGATCATCCGTGACACTACTACACTGCGCTAAGTTTAATTAATACTGCGTGCGATGGTGCCGACACACGGCCGAGCTGCACATCGCGCACACACAATAAATAGCCGCTGCGACTGCAGCGATACCCACAACACCAACTTTCACCAGATACCACAGGTGACCAAGCCTCCCCCTTCGAGCAGCAATCATGGCCGACCAAACAGTGTCTGATATTGGGCGCAACGTCGACGTTGCCGCTGACCCTGGCGACTCCATGCGGGTGAGTACCGCGGAAGTGACTTCGACAACACAACCTTTCGCAACATTAGAACATATCATAAAAAATGTATTTGTTATATTCCTGCTTGTTGTTTTGAGCCACGTGCGTACCGCAAGTGCGCCGGAACCTGTCATCGTCCTGCGTCTTCCTGGTCGCTAATGGCTTAAGTTGATTGCGTTACTCCGCACCTTTATAGCGCAAACTAATCTATGTTACTTGACGGACCGTGTTGTTGTCGTCGAGATGTGTGTCGACCTGTCGCTGACCCTCCGCTGCTGCTGTCACAGGGTGTTACGGGTTACGAGACAGTTTTCGCGGACACCAAAGCTGTGCAGCAGTCAGACGAGTCCAACCCCTGCGACCCCAAGGGCCGCCCCTTCAAGGTGCCCGTGGACTCGGAGCACAAGTCCAAGGTGCTTAGGATTTATTCCTTTTGCCAGCCCCATATGACGGCCTTCCACTTTTCGTGGATGTCGTTCTTCGTCTCCTTCGTCGCCGTCTTCGCCGCCGCACCCATGGTGCCCGTGCTCCGCGAGGACCTCGCGCTCACGAAGGCCAGCGTCGGCACTGCTGGCGTGGCTGCCGTCACAGGCACCGTGTTTTGCCGCGTCATCATGGGCTCCGTCTGCGACACTCTTGGCCCTCGCTACGGCCACGCCTTCCTCATGCTCGGTACCTCCCCCGCTGTCTTCGGCATGGCGCTCGCCACTGATGCTGTCGGCTTCATCGTCTGCCGCCTCTTCATCGGCTTCTCCCTCGCAACCTTCGTCGCTACCCAGTTCTGGTGCTCCGTCATGTTCACTCCCCGCATCGTGGGCCTCGCCAACGCCACCTCCGGCGGCTGGGGCAACTTGGGTGGCGGCGTCACCCAGCTCCTGATGCCGCTCGTCTTCACTGGCATCAAGCAGCAGGTGGTCCCCTTTATCGCCTGGCGCTGGGCCTTCTTCGTCCCCGGAATCTCCATGGTGCTCATCGGCCTCGGCGTCCTCTTCGCCTGCCAGGACCTCCCCGACGGTCAGTATTCCGAGCTGCGCAAGGCTGGGCTGATGCAAAAGGCGTCGGGTCTGATGTCTGCCTACGCCGGCATGAAGAACTACCGCACCTGGATTCTCGTCGTCACCTACGGCTTCTGCTTCGGCGTCGAGCTCACCATGAACAACATCGTGACCCCCTACTTCTACGACCAGTTCGGCCTCTCGCTGAACCTCGCTGGCTTGCTGGGCTCCATGTTCGGCATGATGAATCTGTTTGCACGCGCCCTGGGTGGATGGGCCTCTGACCTCAGCGCCAAGAGGTTTGGCATGCGCGGGCGGCTGTGGGTGCTGTGGGCGACGCAGACGCTGGAGGGCGTGTTCTGCATTCTGATGGGCCTCCTCTACCGCTCCCTGGCCGGCACCATCATCGTCATGATCTGCTTCTCTCTGTGCGTGCAATCAGCGGAGGGCGCATCCTACGGCGTCGTCCCATTTGTCTCCAAGCGCGGCCTGGGCATCGTGTCCGGTCTGGTCGGTGCGGGCGGCAACACGGGCTCGGTTGTCACCCAGTCCCTATTCTTTGTGTCCGACAAGTACACCACCTACCAGGGCATCCTGTGGATGGGGGTGATGATCATCGGGATGACGCAGCTGGTGGTGTTCATCTGGTTCCCCATGTGGGGCGGCATGTTCTGCGGCCCCAAGGAGGGCGCCAACGAGGCGGAGTACTACACCTCGGACTACACGGGCAAGGAGAAGGGCGAGGGGCTGCACGAGGCGGTGCTCAAGTTTGCGAACGAGTCGAAGTCGGAGCGCCCCGCCAACATCCGCGAGTCGGAGGAGGAGGAGAAGCCGGCCAAGGTTGAGTCGATGGCTTAGCTCTGTCATCATCTGTTCATACATATAATTCAGTGGGTGTAATAGATACATTTTAGGTACAGCTACCTCGAAAAACCGTGTCCATTTGCATTTGCAGCTGCGCATCGATTGCAGCATTGACCAGCCTTGTCACCGACTAGTCTTCATGTAGTCGCTGCACGTCTTGCCGAAGAGATGCGAACGAAATAAACCATTACGAAGTCAATTATGTGGTGGCGTCTTGAGGTTCTCTCACCTTGGCCGGCATGAGGAAAAGGACTCACACCTTGAGGGCTCCAATGTGCGTGGCTCAAGAGAAGTCTTCCACCATGGCAGGTCTTAATGTGACATAATCTCGTCAGATTGATCACCCGCAAGCCCACAGAGTAAAGTACCGCAAGCCCACAGAGTAAAGTAATGGCGAATTGGTTGAAAGGCGATATCAAACCGGCCAAAAGTAACACCCGCGACTCTCTTTTTCCTGACCATCTTTGAGCCTATCTAGGAAACATCCGCGACTCTGTAGGTTAATGTCGACTATACTGAAACGGAGGTAGAGACTACACAGAGAAAGTGTCACGGATTGCATTAACGCCGATGCGTAGCTGGAACTTGTATTCTTCCAGCTCGAATGAAAGCATGCTGATTAAGCCGCAGTCTCGAACGGCATCCGCGTTGTATGAAGTTTGATGACTGCAATTCTCCACTCGAGCCTGACATGTGCCTTCAGATGTGCCCCGAGCCACCCGGAACGGAGAGCATCGGTGAAGGAAGCAACCTGCGTCCGATCAGGTAATGATATACCCGCATGCTGTGAGGTGCGCTATTTATTATTTTGCTACATAATATGAGACGGACAACAATTTCGCGACGACTTTGCACAACACCGCTTCAATTGCAAGTTTGCAACTGACACCAAGTTTGCGGCGCGGGCGTGAGTGCGTGTACGCGTGCGCGAGCTTTTTGCGCGTGTGTGTGCGTGTGTGTGTGTGTGTGGTTGCGCTCGCGAGTGCGTGTATGTGCGCGCATGCGCATTTATGTGGGTGCGTGATATTGTGTGTGTGTGTGTGTGTGTGTGTGTGTGTGTGTGTGTGTGTGTGTGTGTGTGTGTGTGTGTGTGTGCATGAACATGTGGTTGCGCGCGCGTGTGTGTGTGAGTGTGTGTGTGTATGTGTGTGCACGCGTACCCATTTATATGTGTGCGTGAGACTGTGTGTGTGTGTGTGTGTGTGTGTGTGCGTGTGCGTGTGTGTGTATGTGTTCGTCTGTAAATGTGTTTGTGTGTGTGCTTGCGCGAGCAGATACCCCCTATTCGACCAATACGATATGAGAGTTGCTGATAGTTTGCGCCCGATTGTTTGACCCGCGTGGTATTTTCTCTTCTGAGCTTTACTTCCGCTGTTGCTTTAAGCCTACTAGAGTGCAGAATGGTGTGTTCTGTCTTTTTAATGGCGGTTGCCAAAATGTCACTTCAATTGATGTCAGAGAAGAAGCCTATCTTGTGAAACTGGTACATGGCAATGAGATGTCCATCGTTCACTCTGAATCCATAATGGTTGCGCTTTAAGGACACGCGCGCTTCTGGCAGGGACGCGGACGAATTCGCCGATGTTGAGATTTTCGCCCTTCCAAATTTGTTGCACACCTGTACCTTAACTTATTGTGAGAACGTGAAAGTTTGGGCGGACGGGATGCGACGAAGCTGAATGAATCTATGAGGTTATACTTGAGCCCACATGGATCACTACCTACCTAGCGATAAGAGCGATACCGTGAACGGCATGATTCCGAGCCTGATATAAATGGCGGTCGCCCATTCCTTCGCTTCGACGAGCCACTGTTGATGAGCTATATGTCGCGTTCATCCCGTCGCTCCAGGTTTGGCTTTCTGCTGCTTCCTTGATGACTTTGGCCTTACGGGTACCCGTACTTCGCAACTAAATTTGATATATTTTAACATAATTTCATCACATTCTCAGCACGTAAAACAAAGGTTTTTGGAAGAAAAGGCAGAGCATAAACCCATAAAACCTTTTGTTTCCCCTCCCACTTTCCACGTCCTTGCTCATCTTGTTCTCCTTGTAACCAGGGAGCATAAAACCTGATTATACATTCTTAATAATACGCGGACTAAGGTGTTCCAGGTATCCGCTACGGTACTTGCACCCGGTACCCGTAGATTTACGGGTACCTGTACTGATGGCAGGGCTTTGTACCGACCAGCAGCACGACCGAATAAGCACGGACTCAGCCTTCATCAGCAGATTGGTGAACGATCTGCCGCCGAGACGGCAGCGCCACTCCTCACCTCACCCGCCGCTTCGGCATTGCGTCTGGTTGTAGACCCGTTTGCAGATATGAATTGCTTCGCCCTGGCCTCTCTACCGGGTGTCCAAATACACATGCACTGCTGAGCACATCGACGACTGCTGCCCTTCATCGTCCCAAGGCGTGCGAGCCGCTCCTCCCGTCGCCCCTTTTTTGGTCGACGGGTATTTGAGTCGAGGCGCAGCGGCGGTTAGCATCAGTCACCTGGGACGGACAGCGTCACCGACAGCACCCAGCGGGGGCTCGGGCGAACCCTTTAGACGTCGCCATGGCGGGGGACGAGCAGCCGTTCGAACGGCTGCACATGGACAACGACTACGAGGGCGGCGAGTGGATTGGTGGCGAGTTTTTTTACAAAAGCAAGGCGAGTACTGACACACAAGCACTCACAGCGCTGGTTCACTGACAGACCGGCCAGACAGGGTAGTTTCAAGATTTCAAAGTAGTAGCTCAGCTACCTGGTACGCTGGTGTGATTTATGTGGAACGCGGGGGTCTGCTGGGCGGTGTATGAGGCTGTGGCGGCTGTGGTGTGGCGTGCAGAAGCAAAAACGGCAGCAGACCAAAGAGGACCAGCTGTACGGGGTGTTTGCTGGCGACAGTGAGGATGAGGAGGAGGGGGGGAAGAAGAAGAGAGGTGGGGGTGGGGGGCGCGGGAAGGGTGCGGACTACACCAAGCCCGTTGCATTCATCTCCACTGGGGAAACAGTGCAGCCGAGTAAGGCGGAAGAGAAGGCAGGCCCGCCGACGAGGTGAGGCATATGACCCTGGCACTGGCACTGGCACTGGCAGCGCACTGCGCTGTTCGTGTATGTGCAGGCGCGCTGAGGTGGTGGGTGTGATTTGTTTGCAGACCAGATGCAGGAGTAGGGTCAGGTATTGGGTTTGATGTGGCGCAGGCAGGGCTGGGTAGTCATGGTGGGCTGGGCTTTGCGCCAGCAGGCGCTGGCGTGGGTGCTATGGGGGCGAGCGGAGGTGCTGGACTGGGGAGTAAGGGCGGCCTGGGGGCTGCGCAAGCGGGGAGTGTGTCCGCTGGTGGGGGTGAGAGTATGGAGCAGGCAGAGGAGGAGAAGGAGGTGCTGCCAACCGCATTTGGGCAGCGGATTATGAAGGCAGCGGAGGAAAGGCGGCGGAAGGCGGAGGCGGAGTCAAAGGCCAAGCTGAGGCAGAACCAGGCAAAATCGGGGAAGACAGTGGGCGACGTGGGCAAGTTTGAGGCGCACACAAAGGTATGCGCGCGCGCGCGCGCGAGAGAGAGAGAGAGAGAGAGAGAGAGAGAGAGAGAGAGAGAGAGAGAGAGAGAGAGAGAGAGAGAGAGAGAGAGAGAGGGCGGGGGGAGCTAGAGTGAAAGAGATTCTCTGTGTGTGTACCTCAAATGTGTGTGCGTGTGTGTGTGTGTGTGTGTGTGTGCGTGTGCGTGTGTGTGTGTGTGTGTGTGTGTGTGGAATATGTCTGTGCGCATACGTGAGTGTTTGGCGTATGTGCTGATGTGTGGGTATGCGTGTAGATAAGATCCGTGCGAATGTTCGTTCGATATTCGTGCAGATGAAATTGACTGTCTATTACTATGTGTGAGTTTTCCTTATGATATCCAATTTTTTTTGAATGATTTTGTATGTCTGAGTGAGACTGTGTGCAATTTTATTGTAGTTTGGTGACCGCTTATTGCATTTATGGGCGCATCGCAGAATTTCCGTGATTTTATTTGGTGTGCGAGGATTAACCCTGGCTTTGCGGGCGTGCTTGCAGGGAATCGGAGCCAAGCTGTTGGCGAAAATGGGATACGTGCAGGGCCAGGGGCTGGGCAAGAACAAGCAGGGCATTGCGAAGCCAATCGAAGCGCAGCTGCGGCCGAAAGGAATGGGCATGGGATTTGGCGACTACAACGTAACACCCCCCCCTATACAAACCCTGCACGGTTGCTAACGCCACCCTTTGCTGGTACTGTGATGAGCCTTCTTTGCTGCGGATGCACTGCTCCCGATGTCGGCAGGAGTCGAAAGGCGCGCCGAAGATGCCAGGCTCGGAGGCAGCCAAGCTGGAAGAGGGGCCAAAGGAGAAGGAGGCCCCCAAGAGGGAGCAGGGCATGTGGAAGAAGCGGCATGCATCGGAGCGGGTGAAGCGGGAGTACAAAACTGCGAGTGAGGTGTGATGCGGCGGTTGGGTTAGTGTGGACAGTGTTGTATTTGGCAGCTCATACATGGGGGTAGAGCGTCGAGGGTGACGCTGAGGTTAACATGTATGTGCATCAGGTTCTGGAGGCTTCGGAGGTGGAGGGCAGCGCAAAGGCGCATCAGCAGCCTATCCTGGACATGCGTGGCCCGCAGGCTCGGCTGGTGACCAACATGGAGGCGCTGGAGATGAAGGAGCACGAGGAGGACGGCGACGCGGTGCCCATGCCAGAGTTGCAGCACAACCTGCGGCTGGTAGTGGACCTGGCGGAGGCGGAGATCGCGCGGGTGGATGGAAAGCTGAGGCAGGAGAAGGACACGGCCGTCATTCTGGGGCGGGAGCAGGTGTGGGGTCCGCGCCGCTGCAGTGTGTGCACTGTGTCATGAATTTTTAGGTATATGAGGGAATCTTGAGGTCTGATATGACGAGTGTCCCATGTCAAGCCTAACGTTTGGTGGCGGGATGTTGTGTGTGTGTGTGTGTGTGTGTGTGTGTGTGTGTGTGTGTGTGTGTGTGTGTGTGTGTGTGTGTGTGTGCGCGCGCGCGCGAAAAGGCGCGGCAAGAGCTGGAGCTGGACGAGGTGGACCAGGATCTAGATTGTATTTCTTCCATCCTCGGCGAAGTGAGTTGCTCTATATGGACAGCACTGCGGGAGGATAGGGTAGAGAGTGGGATGGCTGTGGGGGCGTGGTTCGCATATCACAGTTCTTTTGAGCTTTGATGACCTCTTTGTGGGTGTTCGCAGGTGGAGACGGCTGCAAAATTGGCCGCGACCCCCTCCGTCTCCCTGGACGCGCTGCACTCCATCTACAAACGGCTAAAGAGGGCGTACCCTGAGCAGTACGTGATCTACAACCTTCCCGCCCTGGCGGTGGCTCAGGTTCAGCCTCATCTACGCGCCAAGCTAGCCGGGCTGAAGCCCTTACAGCAGCCGGAGCTCGGGCTGGAGCACCTGCGTGGATGGCGTGCCCTGCTGGAGGCACGCCCTCCCCCTCGTTTCGTACCTTTCTCAACCTGCACCTGTCGCTCATCCGAGGGAGTGTGTGTTGGGTGGGCTGGGTGTCGTGCTCCTCTCACAAGTCCGCTCAGGACAGGCAACGTGAACGTGAATATATATTTGTTGTACGCTGGAGATAGTTGAAATGCAAGTGGTTTCGAGGATGCCTGCTGCCCTCTCCTTGCAAGCCCGTCGGTTGTTTCATCCCATTGTGTTCATTTACGGGACTGCCTTCTCATTGGATGACTATCTTACTTTCTTTATGCGCCCCCATTTTGCATTATTAGGTGCTTATTTACGTACCGCCGCCATTTATCATTGTTGGTGTCAATCTTCATTTCCTTCACGCCGACACCGTGTATACTGAGCGTTTGGTTTTGAGTAAAATTAAAACAGGGTGTTGACCTGAATAGTTTTGCTTGCAATCGGCTTTCACTCGTTTGGTGCTTTATCCATACGCGTGTGACAAACATGCAAGCATCAGCTGCGAAGTGCTTATTCCTTACATATTTTTGTGCATCAATCATGCAGATTCTAAATAGCAATGTTGGGGATATTACTTTTTCCTGTGCTCACTTCCCCCGCACCCCTGTTGATCACAGGGCAACCAGGTGAAGGATGCCGTGTTTGCGGATGCCGCAGCCGAGGACGACCCTTACTGCCGCCTGCTCGCGGAGATCGTGATGCCGCAGCTGAGAACGGCGGTGACAAACGAGTGGCAGCCGCGCGACCCGGAGCCGCTGCTGCGCTGGTTGGAGGTGCGGTTACCCCCGGCATCAGCAACGCACCTCCCCTCAGCCCTTTACGGCAGAAGCAAAGCGCTAATCACAGTTCGTTCCTTTGCAGTCAATATCGCGTAGTTCTTGAATCTGTTTGTTGCGTGACAGGCATGGGATGCGGTTTTGCCGGCCCCGACACGCGACTACATCCTGCTCCACCTCGTTATGCCAGCGCTCCAGCGCGCTGTGGACTCGTGGGAGCCACGACAGGAGACCATCGCCATCCACACGTGGCTCCACCCCTGGCTGGCATGGCTCGGCACGCAGCTACGCCCTCTCTACCAGCCCATCCGGTTCAAGCTGTCCAAGGCTCTGGAGGTTCGGTGCTCTGCCCCTTTGCGTTTAGGTGCAACTATTGCTCACATATCGAATTTTGGGTCTTATTGCCGGGGGGGGGGGGGGGGGGGGGGGGGACAAGGGAAGGGAAAGTATTGGAAGAGAAGGGAGGTGTGTGTGTGTGTGTGTGTGTGTGTGTGTGTGTGTGTGTGTGTCTGAACTTGTGGGGGGGGGGATGGGGGGCGCACTGACATACCTTTGCCCTAAATTTCTCCAGGAATGGCACCCCAGCGATAGCAGTGCCTTGACGCTGCTTCGCCCGTGGCACCGCGTGCTGGACGACATGGAATGGGAAACCATGATGAACCGTTCCATAGTGCCCAAGCTCGCCTTTGCGCTTGATTCGCTGATCATTAACCCCGCAGCCCAGGTACACCGCCACCGTCCGTTTTATTCCACCCTTAATGAAGGGTTATGAGGGGGGGCTGAGCCTTATACACTGACTTTCTGTGTGCCCCCTTCACCAGGATATGTCCCCCTTCAACTGGTTTACTGCCTGGGCGGATATCATGCCGCTCAAACTGTCTGCACAGCTGCTGGAAAAGGGCTTCTTCCCAAAGTTTTTGCAGGTCCTTGTCCTTCTGCCCCTTAACACACACCCACAACCAACGCACGTAATGACCGCGCAAATAATACACACATACACTTCCAACATTAACACACACACACACACACACACACACACACACACACACACACACACACACACACACACACACACACGCACGCACACACGCACACATGTGCACGCATATGTAGATACGTACTTCTAAAACACACAACGCAAATGTACACACAGAACACACACGTGCAAACACACTCCCGAAACTTACATGGTCACACAGAGAGTATGCAGACATAATCACAGATGGCGCACACAGGCACACACACACACACACACATTAACAAACGCACACACACACACTCACTCACATTAACAAACACACACCGCACATTTCCTAACAGAAGAATACACACAAATACACATAATACACGCGTACACCATCACACACACAGTCTACACTTCTGCGTGCACATGACATGCGTACCTGCACATACAAATACATACATGCACAAAACATAGGCGTCTGGTGCACAGAAGCACAGAATGAAGTGCTTTTTTAGTTGATATGATCCGTATATTTTGTTGACACATTGTGGTGGGGATGTTTTAGTGTCGGTAACATTTTCCTCGGTGCTTCGAATGCCATCTACATGTTATTGGCTGAATCTTAAAGCTTGAAACCTCCCGTCCGATGCTACTTTCCCTGGGCTGACGCTATGCCTACCCTCCGGCCTCAAACCAGGTTCTTGATCATTGGCTGGCGACCTCACACAACTACGACGAGATCACGCGGTGGTACCTGGGCTGGAAGGTGGGCATGCCGCTTCAGCAACCGTTGCATACCCTGCTGAGGAGTGCCCCACTCTATTCGGTCCGCTGAGCTGCCCACTGCACCGCAGGCGGCCACCCCGGAAGCGCTGGCGGACCACGAGCGGGTGCGGAGGGGGATGAACTCGGCTCTGGACCTCATGAACCGCAGGATGGCGGGCGACACCACCCCTTTTGTGTACCTGCCTGCAGGCGTGCCCCCCGCCCCCGCACAGCCTTTCGCTGCCTCGGCTGCCCCCATGCCCGTCTACGCACCCCCCAGCGCCACCAGCTTTGGCCTAAGGGAGCTACTGCAGTCGTTCGCGGAAGAGAACGGCATCACGTTCATGCCCAAGGCTGGCCGCATGTGGGGCGCGCATCAGGTGCCCGAGCTCACACACCCCTCTCAGCCCTTCTCCATCCACTCATGTATAGCCACATTGTCTGGGTACCCACTGACATTCAGCTGAGGTTGCTTTATTGTGCCATGGCGCATTGCACATCGACTTTCCCAATAGCTCTCCAACTTCACACGTTTCATGTCTTTTGGCCATCCAAAGGAGCCTTACCTGACCATAATGACCAAGTGACCCACTTTCGTTTACTATATCTTGGCCTCATTCATGCTCGCTGCAATTTTCTCCTTCCCCTTTTCGTTTCTTTTCTGTGGAATGCTGATTCCTTTGTCTCCCGCTGCGCTGACTTCTTATCACACTCGCTCCTTTAGATCCATGTTTCCGATGATGTGAAGCTGTCTCCCCAACCATCATGTGTTTTTTCGATGCTTGCGTACGCTCCTCACTGCACTAATCTTTATTTGCACGAACTCACTCTAGGCGTCCACATACTTGGTCCCCCACTGTCAACAGGTGTACTCCTTTGGGGGTGTGTCATGCGTCATCGAGGCCGCCGCTGGCGTCCTGAGGGCACAGATTGGGGATCGCTGGACGCCGGTGTCGATGGAGGGGCTTTTAGCGGAAGTGCGCAAGCGAGGGGGCGTCTGATGGACGGCGACCCTGTAATACTTGCCGACACTTGGATTTCTGATTTGGAACACAATGCATAAAGCTTCTTAAGTTTGTCAATGCCAGTTTGTGTCGGGGGCATCGCCTCTTTTGGGGGGGTTATTGCACGCTATTTCTGTAAGTCGACCCTTCCAGCCGAGTGAAAGTAAAGCCACGGAGCTTCACGGAAACATTGATGTCTTGATAGTGCCTTCGCGTACTGCGGAATTGTTATGGAAAGATGGAAATAGTGTTTGAC
Organism: Tetraselmis chui; assembly: GCA_026401115.1. Taxonomy (NCBI): domain Eukaryota; kingdom Viridiplantae; phylum Chlorophyta; class Chlorodendrophyceae; order Chlorodendrales; family Chlorodendraceae; genus Tetraselmis; species Tetraselmis chui. The sequence goes on from JAPMLY010001708.1 coordinate 49,346, forward strand.
GGGTACTCAAAACGCGAACGCCTTTCCTCCTTGCATAAGAACCTAACCTGGCTACTTTGTTCGCCCGAGGGCGCTTACTTCCGAATTTCTTTTTTGCAACTACTCCGTCTTGTTGCTGGAATGCAAATACTTTTCAAGAGTCGACCGGAAGTTCAGTGGTGACACCCGTCGACTGTGCCCGTCCAAAGGCACCCTCGGCAGCATAAGTAAATGGGAAGCCCTGCTGACAGAAGTCTAGGTAATTAAATTGCACGGTATCGAAAGTCAGCAGGATGCGTGCCTGCAAAGTATCGAAAGTCATTTAGAAGATGCACTGCCGAGAACAAAGCCCCTAGACGTCTCATGTTGCTATACTGCCGGAGGAAGAGTCTCATTGCGGCGTCAAATAGAAGGAACGTACACTGATGCCTACTCAACAATTAGGGGTTGGGCGAGGACGCTGGCAATCTCGTCATACTAGAAAACAAATGGCATCGTAGAGCATGAGGTGCAGGAACCACTCCCCACAATGACTACGGAAAACTCGTGCAAGACGCTTCGGGCGTATGCCATGTTGTGAACGCCGAGAGAGTCCTCATGCGCTACGAGATCAACATCTTGTCGACGTACATTCCCTGAGTAGAGGCAGTATTCTGCTAGGCTAGCTCGAAAGCCGCAGTTATGAAACCGCGAACAATTTCGACATCCCGGACGAGATGTCGTTGTCATCCCGCCCTCGTCCATGCGAATACTCGTGCAACTGCGCGGCTTTCTCTATGCGGCAACGGGAACTCGTTGAGGATGGCATAACGAAAGCCGCGGGGTAGTTTACCTCGCCAATATTTACTGGCAAGCCGTCGTTGCCTTCGAGAGTCGCAAAACCACGGCAAGCTTTGTGAGAATCCCAACAAAATACATGTGAGATCTTCTAAACAAATAGTCAACTAGACATGACCATATGCCCAGTCCCCAAGGGAACGCACATAAGGGCGTCGGCACAGCCCTCCTTAGTTTCTTTGCCAATGAAGCCCCATAAGGATTTCGCTATCTATCATCATCACTAAATTCTAGAAACATTATTGTTGCTCATGGAGTAATATGCTCTAATTGTACGACAACAACCCTTGTAATGAAACACTCTCACCCTCATCCCCATTTTGGCGCATGATCGCCTCCTCACCCTCCCCTCCGGAATACAACCCCTTACTAAACGTCACCCTCCCCTCTACCTGCATCATATGCTCTACTGGTATGCATCATCCGTTATATGCCAACCCTCGTCCGCATTGGCATCACCAACCTACCATGTCAACAATGTATAATGTCCTTCTACTTGATTTGCGCCATCACCAAGTCCACTGTGGTCCCTCGGCCGCGTGGCGTTCACCCCAAGCCCACTCCAAAAACTCCACGCCATGGTTGGGATTGCTGGCAAATATCACTATGCCCTTACATGGTAACACGAATTCATGTGGCACCATTGTCTATGCGTCCTCAGTCATCACCCTCTGCTTCTGCCGCTCGCGGCCTACCTCTACCGCATGCTTCCACAACTATCGGACGATGGCCTCCGCCCTTGGCTCCCGCGTGCAACATGTCCGCATGGATTATGACACGGCCTTTCGCAACCTTGACTTTATTGATGCTGATGACGAGTCACAAACTGCCCGCGAGTACTCTGTGTCCAACATGTAGTTTCATAACGGATTGATTGAGCGTACATGCATGGCACACTCTATATAGGCGGGTTGTATGCTGCACTATGGTGGCATGTGTGCGGAACTTTGGAAGTTTTCTATGGTTGTATGTGATAGCTCACGTTCACAATCATACTTGTCGTCAATGTGTGTGTGGCAGTTGGCCTTCTAGGAGCTAAGACAGAAATATGTTTGGTTCACTTGTTGCTGCTGTCGCTGGCTCGCTGCAGGTGGAAGTGCCGATGAATGGAGAATACAAAGATGTTTGATTGTTTACTATTTAACAATATATTGTAATTGAACAAAGGAATTGTTAAAAGGTTATGTCACCTCCCTAAATTTCACTAGGCTTAAATAGCTTTCGCCTAGCTAGCACGCACCTGCTCTCACTTGATCTACGCGTCAAGTGCTAGGGCTCTCCAAAGGTCGCCAACAGACTAGCGACGCGGCTTGTCCAATATTGGAAATCTCGTTGAGCATTGGGAACTTCGTCCAGCGCGTCGTCTACTTAGTTAGACTTACAATGAAATTGAAATTGTTTACAAGAATACCAATATAAACCGGCTGCTATCTTTGGGCCCCCCCTGTACTATGCCTAATTGGACTTATAAGCAGGAGTAGACCGTGAGCCACTGATCCCAACCTCTCCAATGGCAGTAACGATACCGTCTAAAACATACCCGTATCCAGGTATTTATGATTTTTTGATCTATACGTATTTTTCTTTGGAAACATTATGAAATATAAGATGTCGCTAGTCTCCACGATATGCGGCATGCTCCAGCCGCGGCGGGGTCGCTGATCAGCAAGGCTGGTAAGCATGAGCTGGTCGAGGCGAATCTGCCTGACCTCAGCTCTTGTGCGACTCCGGTCGTGCCGGAGGTCGGGGGAAAGGGAGGTGGAAAACACCCCTCGCTCAGGTCGTCGTCGGACTCGTCTCGATCCGTGCTCAACCCCGTCCGAGATATCGGAGATAGTAGTCGCTCTTCTCGGCGCGACTCTCCACCTAGTCTAGCCTTCTCCCCTCCTGCGGGGGCTGGGAGGAGAAAATAGCTAGGCTGCAGACGGTGTCCAGCTGGCTCTCTTGCCTCCGAGCCAAATGTCTCCTGTCCCCTGTCGTTTTGCCGTTTGTTTCCGCCACCCATCTTATCGCGTTGTGCTTGCCGCACCCTCCCCCGGTGATTTACGTTGTTAGGGGGCCGCCTATACGAGCAGTGTGCCGTTGCGATAACCCGGGGCACATTGTCGATAACCGGGTACCGACTAGGGGAGGGGAACGGATAGTGCCCAGGGATCGGCTATCCCCAAAAGATGGTGGGTACGGGAAATTGAAATTGAAATATATTGAAATTGTTTATAACATGTCCCGGCAAACTGGACCGGCTGCTGTCTCACGGGCCACTCTACTTCGCCATACATGACTTATTAGCAAGTTGGGCCCGGGTCTCTCCGACAAGGTACATTTCTTATCGACACAGCTATCTGCAATGTGTGTCGACGTTCCTCGGGAGTTATATAACGGTAAGCAACCGCAGTAATTGCCACAGTCCCCCCACCTAAGCAGTGACAGCGTAATAATTTTGTAATCAAGAAAAACAGATCTAAAAATAAATCCACTTGTCGAGAAATGCAAAACTAAACTGCTGCTCGACCTTCACGATGCACGGCCCGCTCCCACCGAACCGGGGTGTCGACCGGCCTAGGCCGGTCGGCGTTCGGGAGGGACGACGGGCCAGCCTAATCTAGCTCCCGCGTGACTTCGGTCTTGCCGAAGGTAGGAGGGGAAAGGCTGGCAAAAAACCCCTCCTCGCGCGGTCGCTCGTCGATCCCGCCGCTCCATCCCGTAAACCCCGCCCCAAGGTCTTGCCGCGTCCACCGACGCGGCGGCCCTCCATGTCGAGGTCCCCCATCACCTCGAGGACAGGTGGGGGGGACCGAGACACACAAACATAGAAAAAACTAGCGCTCCTGCCTCCGCGCCTGAATTTTCCCCGCTCATTTCCCCGGTTTTTTCTCTGTCTGGTACCCGGATACATGTCGGTTTGCCGGCATGTGGCCGTACCCTCCCCCCTCTGATCGCGCGTCCACCGAGCAGCCTTTTCTTGAGCGGGGGCCTCCGCGCTCACCCGGGCCCACGCTCAAGGAATCCTAGGATTATGAAGGTCTGTCGGGGTAGTGGGTGTCGAAGAGGGGGGGGGGGGGGGGCAGCTCACCGTAGCCGGATCCGGCGGGCCGCGGGCGCCCGGAATTAAACAAAACCCTCCGTGCCGGGTTTTCCAGCGGCGCCGACCCAAAGGGTCGTCGCCGCCTGATCGTGTCGCTCCTCCCGTCGCGACCGTCCTCCTTGCCGTCCAAGCTAACTCCTCCCCCCGGGAGATGACGCTGGACGACGTAGCGGCTCGCTAGTGAGCGCCCTACCCTGGTGCTGCTCCCCAACTAGCTCGACGCCGGGTACGGACATTGTCTTTTTTAGTATCCGAAAAAAGCCCTCCGTACAGGGCTTTCCGGCGGCGGCTGATCCTGAGGATCGCCGCCGCCTCATATAGCCGCTCCTCCGTCTACGACTAGCCACCGGCCTGTGCCATGTCTTACCTCACCCCTCGGCAAGGTTCGACTGGCACATGGCTGGTCGACGGCTAGCGAGCGCCCTTTCCTGGCGCTGCTTCCCGGCTAGCCACCACCAGCTCCAACACCCGCCTCCCACCGCTGATCCGGCCGTACCCTCCTCGCCATCAAACGTTGCCGTAGTACAAGCCCCACCCCTCAAAGTAAGGCTGTATTTAGGAGTATCTATACGCGAAAGAACATATCGGACGGGCCGAGCGGGAGATCTTGGCGTCGGTATTGCACAGAAATTACTTTTTCAAAAGCCCTCTGTACAGGGCTTTCCCGACAGCTGCAGATCCCGCGGATCGAGCTGTCGGCCCTCTTAGCTCCCTACCGTGCCAAGCCAGGCACGGCTACGGGGTTTCCAGCGCCCACCACGGGGAGGTGAGGGGATGCCGACAGGCCTGCGAGCGCACCCCCCTCCGGGGCCGCCGCCGCTGCGCCGCCGGCGGGCGCCTGGGTACGGGAATATTTAACCGAAAACCCCCCGTACCGGGTTTTCCCGGCGGCGGATGATCCTCCCGACCTCCGCCGCCAGACCGTGCCGCTCCTCCGGCGGCGACCCTCCTCCGTCCTGCGTATCTTCGGGCCTCTCCCCCAGGGGAGACCAAAAGGTTTCGTAGGGCTGGCGGCCGCTAGCGAGCGCCGTGACCTAGCGCTGCTTCCCAAATGTCCGCCGCCAGCTCCGACGCCCTCGTCCCACCGCTGATCCGTCCGTACCCTTGCTTGCCAAAAAACATTCCGCAGTCCTCGTACCCGTCAGGGCGGGAGAGTATCTGTGAGTATTTAGTCGCTGAAAGAACATATCGGACAGGCCGAGCGGGAGATCCCTGTGTTGGTGTACGGATATTATGTTTTTCCAAAACCCTCCGTACTGGGCTTCCCGACAGCTGTTGATCCCGCGGATCGCAGTTGTCGGTACCTCGTTCAGCCCCCTACCGTGCCAGGCATGGCACGGCTACAGGGTTACGAGCGCCCACCGCGTGGAGGTAGAGGTAGGTGCCGACGGGCCTGCGAGCGCACCCCTCTCCGGGGCCGCCGCCGCTGCGCCGCCGGCGGGCGCCGTTAGACTCACATTGCGTACGTGTACGTACCGGAAGTACTAGTAGTACAACGCGCATCAGTACCCTCGCTAAATTGTAGTACCCACGATATACGTCCTTCCGATGGAAAAGCACGAATTGGTATTTGTAACGAGTACATGTACAAAGTCATGCAATGTACTGTTGCATGACTATACTCGTCACACTCGTACCCTCCCCCTCTTGACAGATCTTCAGGCCGCCGCGAGGCATACCTCCGTGGTCTAGGCTCCTTCATTGAAGCAATTACTTGGACTCATGAATGCGCGCTTGATGAGCGTGCATGAAGTCAATGTACGCTTGAGTCTTGACAAACTTGTGCCAGTGGGGTGTCTCCAAAAAATATTGTAACGCCACTTTCCGTTTTATCTCATTCAGCCGGTGCGAGACATATGAAGTGTCGTCATCACATGAGTGCGTCATGAAGAGAAAATACGTGCCTCGACGTCAAGGTAACGACATACTCTACACAACCGAGATGTGAGAGACGTCGAACTCCTCGCCATCACCTTTTGGAAAAGTAACCTCAACAACTGGTCGCAACGAAGTCGTAGAGCAACGTCTTAAGTTGTTGACGTTAACAATGGGTGTAAGTATACTGTTGCTGGCAGTTTCAATATGTAAATGTGTTTCCCAATCTGCTCTTCGATGAATGTAAAAGGTCCAAGCTGTCGATCACGCAAGTTCTTGTTAGGCTGCCCACGTAAGAAGAGGTTCTTTGTAACAATGGTCACCTTGTCTCCTCAAACGAAGTGTGGGGCTGTCGACGGTTCTGAACGAGCTTGCATTTCATCCTTGTGTAGCTGTAACACCGAGCGTACTTGAACGTGTACCTCTTGTAATAATCTTAACCGCTATGTTGCGTCTTGCGAACCCGGAATTGAAGGTCGCATGCTGAACAATAGGTTAGGGGGCTTGTCAGGAGAGAGCCCAAAGCTGACCTTGAAGGGAGTGTGTTCAATTCCTAGCGCACGACTTGCGTTGCACGTAAATTCCACTTGAGGCAAAAAGTCTGTCCAATCAGATACGTCGTAACAACAAAAACAATGTAGAAGCTGCTGAAACGTGTTGTTGACGCGCTCCGTTAGTCCATCTATTTCTGGCATCTCCAGCTCCCACCACGGGGAGGTGAGGGGATGCCGACGGGCATGCGAGTGCATTCTCCTCCGGGGCCGACGCCGCTGCGCTGCCGGCGTGCGCCTTTACTCTAATGTAGACCTTACTAGGATGTTGTATCTGCGATGTGGAGTGGAGAGGTCGTCGCGCGGTGGTTCGCGTTGTGCATCACGGCGGCGCTGACCGACATGGGGGTCAACAATAGCAATAGTAGCAGCAACAGCAACAGCGTCGGCCGTTTGCGCGTCTAGGTGAGCGTTTATGAGCGCCATTTGCTCAAGCACCAGCGCGAGCGTATCATGGGTTGGGACGAGAGTGCTTTGCTGAGAAGTGAGGTCATGGGAATCAGCAGGCGTGACAAGTGGAGAGTCGGCGGAACGAGTTTTTGGTGCCATCGCGACAGAGGAAAGAAAAAGCAGAACGACAGGCAGCGGTAAGAACCACTAGCCGGATTTATGCCTAACAATGGTTTCATAGAGATGGCCTCATGCCCGCCGACCCCTCGGCATGTACCCCCGGGGTGTCTCAAAGTACCTTATTTGTATCCTCCACCCAATGTGGGGCACAAGTCGAGGCCACGGCCAGAACTGGAGGAGCGATGCGCTGCCGGCTGAGTCGCTAGATATGTATATAAATCATTTACGCTAGGGTTGTATTGCACCATGTGTATGCGTATTCACCCATTAGTGCGCCCCCCCCCCCCTTCTCCAACTTGGACTTGTGTGCACCATGTCCACACACGACGAGTGCGTCGGTGTGGGTGGCTGTTTGGCGTCCTCGGGCAGATGACTTATGTGGGGTGGTGTGGTGGGTTTTACAACGCAGTCTATACTGGCTATACCGCCGACTAAAAGGTGAAAGCACTAAGTTTCTACTATGTGAACTTGCCTTATGGGGGAGAGGTGGCGATCGCAGCTCGCCGAACTAGGTTGTCGCGCGTGAGTGACGTGAGGCGGGGGCACATAACATGTTGAACCGTGCAAACACGAGTTGTATGGAAGGTAACTAGCGCAAACGTAGTTACATTCACAGTCACGCAAGTAGGACAGTCACACAAACAACCATCCCGAGGCGTGGTGTCGGGACAACAGAAGTGAGAGAGTTGTAGCCCAGCGACAACTATGTACCGAATCAAATAGGTTATCGGTGTGTCCGGTCTAGACATGTACTACTCATATCTAGAATAGCTTACAGTAGCTATATGCAACTAATAATTAGAAGGTATTACTTACAACGGTCAGCCCTCAAGTCTTTCTTCGATCTCGATGGGGCTCCATCCGTCAATATGGCCAACGGTTTCCGTGCTGATTACGGACTCTCCCTTTGACCGGTGAGGCTTATGTTACCTACATGCCCGGGGACCAACTTCGCCCCCTCATCCGCGGCATCCGCTTGATTTTTCGCCTCCTGCCTCGCTCATCTCTCGAGGGTTCCAGATCGATTGAGGCGATCATGCCCTCCGTTCCGCCATCAAAGGCCTCTTCATCATCGATTTTGAGACACCCGTGCCTCCCATGCAGGCCGTCACCAAAGCCTCAGCCCTCCTCCAAGTCTGGGCTGATTGGCCCCACACACGTCACAACCTTGAGGCCGCTCATGGATATCTCCTTCGTCCCGGCACCTACCATCCTCTTGGCTTTTGGCTTTCGAGTGTCATATACTCTCTCTCTACTCCCAGTTGTGGAGGCCTTTGTGGCCCTCCTTACCGGCATTTCCCACACATCACACGCCGCCAAGGAAACTCAGCCACAAACTCAGACAAAAAATCCGGGCGTCGGACGGGTTCTTCAATCAATTAATATTGACATTGTCCACATGCAATTCTTCCAGCCTGGATTGCCATACCTTTCTCCGTCCACTTAACTATCCGACTTCCTTGATATGCTCTTCAAATACATCCATGCATATGACTCAGATGCCTCCAACTACTCCGACTATGGTGGTCCGTCAACTGACTACACCTTTGGTCACTCCTCCCCCGGCATGGAGTCTCCCGCGGGATCAACCGCGGCCTACAACGCTTCATTAGCCACAACGCCGTCCGAACTTCGCTTTGTCGACGCAAGTGCCAACATCGGCTTGGAGGCCCACCGTTTTGCCTTTGTCGCGGGAATCTACAACAGGCTTCGCACCCCCATTCACGTCAAAGGCATCGACGTTGATATTAATGGGTATGGAATCGTTGAGCTCCACCTCGACTACCATGATGGCCACTCCCGCGAGCTTCACATCCGGGCCACCCATGCGCCCGGCATTTCCGAACGCGGAGCCCCCACCATATCTCCCAATAGCATCTATGGAAACGGCACATCATGGGTTTCCACTACCCTACCATCGGACAGCGAAACGCCAGTGACGCCCATGGGAGCTTCATCCTCGTCATGCACAACAATCTTCCTCATCTACAAACCGTTCCCGGTGAGTTCACTTCCCTCCTTCCTTACGAAGGTAATGGCCCCACGTCTAATGGCACAACTTTGTGGCACCAACGCTTTGGCCACCCCGGCTGAGACACCATGACTCTTGCCCCGCGGAGCGCCGACATTACTAGAGCGATGTACGAGAATCATGTTCCCCTATTGTCATGTGAACCGTGCATTTTACCCAAATTGCACCATGCCCGTGTCAACACTCAGACTGGCACTTAGGCGACATCTTGCTTTCAGGCATTCAGACATCTTCAGCCCACTCAAGGAGACCGGGTCGGGGGGAGCCAAATGCCTACTCGGTGTAATTGATCACTTTTCCAATAACATTTGGCTCCTTGCACTCAAATCTCTAACAACAGAGAACCACCTTTTCTCCCGTTCTCACGGACATCATGAGCTTGCACTCTCGCTTGCACCTTGCTCGTGCATTCAGGCTCACCATCAAGTTCGACTGTGATCCGAACTACGTTGATGTTTCTTGCCGCTCCATGGTATCTTCCGTGGGGTACACAACCCACTGTACGGCCCCGTACACTCATAGCCAACTCGCAAAGATGGAACGACATTGGGCTACCCTCGGGGACTCCGCCACCGCCATGCTTTAGCATGCCAACTGCCCCACCAAGTACTAGGGCCTCGCTATACGTACGGTTGTCTACCCCCGCAACCGCCTCCCGTGGTTGTTGCATCCCAAGTTCGGGCGGGGTTCCATACACCATTCTTCATGGTGTTCCAATGACCTCGCTCATGTCAATGTCTTCGGCTGCACGACCTACCTCCGCATGGAGGATTGCTACATGAACAAACTCTCCCCCAAAGCACTCCGCTGCATGTTCATCGGTTACTACGATGATGGCCCGGGCTACTAGCTTCTCAACCTCGCCACCGGCAAACTCAATGTCGCTTTCGTTGAATCTCAACCCGCTCATGCCCCGCCGGTCACACCCGTCGCTCTTGGCACTTCACAAGCCTCTCCACCAAGTGGTCTCGAGCCCGGGGGGGGGGAAGAAATGCCAATCCTGTTAATCCATGTACACACGGAATGGCATGAAGGGGGTTAGAATCGCCGCTTCCCGGAACGGAGTTGTACGCCTTTTCCAAGTACCGCCAAAAGTCGGTACCCGATAGGAACATATTGTGTATATGAACCCATCGCATCGCATCGCGACTGAGCGGCGAACACCTATAGCGAACACCTATAGGTGGAGGGCCAAGACTCCCCCGGAGTCTAGCGTACACATGTGTCCATTAGTAGTCCTACGGGGGGATATGTAAACACTCCCCCTTAATGGACAAACTCCGGCCGGTGCCCTAGTAAACCCCGCGTAAACGCGGAGGGCCCATAACCTGTGAATCCATGTACACACGGAATGGCATGAAGGGGGTTAGAACCGCCGCTTCCCGGAACGGAGTTGTACGCCTTATCCAAGTACCGCCAAAAGTCGGTACCCGATAGGGACATATTGTATATATGAACCCATCGCATCGCATCGCGACTGAGCGGCGAACACCTATAGCGAACACCTATAGGTGGAGGGCCAAGACTCCCCCGGAGTCTAGCGTACACATGTATCCATTAGTAGTCCTACGGAGGGATATGTAAACAAAGCCCCCGTGTGATGACACCACACATAGTTCATTCATGCATTCAAACATTCAGTCCATTCATACATTCAGCAGAGTCCCGACCAAAAACCCATTTGCGGTCCTAGAAGACACTCCGTAGGACGCCAACACCGGTAGTGCCATTTGCCACGTCGAGCGTGACGCTTCTTCATGTTTCGCAAGTGCTACCTATGTCCAACGTATGAGCAAGACTGCCAAAGTATTCACGCACAATAAACCTCCGCGACCACTTCGCACGAAGGCACAATGGCAAGGCATAGAGGGCCAACCTGCCCCAAGTAAGGAACCCGCGACGTACCCTTATGCGGCGCACATTCCCGTGCCGATCGACATCAAGCACGCCTTGAGCGGCAAATATGCTGCAACATGGCGTAAGGCGATCCGCTCTGAGCTTGCGTCCCTCCACAATAAGGGTACTTTCCGGGTAGAGAATCTGCCACTCGTACGCAACTACATTGGCAAAAAGAGGGTCGTCAAGGTCAAGGCTAAACCGAATGGCTCAATCGACCGTTTCAATGCACGACTTGTTGCTCAAGGGTCCAATCAACGAGCAAGAGTCGAATACTCGGAGATGTTCTCTCCATTCGTCAAACTCAACACTCTTCGGACTGTCTTGGTCATCGCTGCCAAGCAAAACATACACAATCACTCGGCGGACATTGAAACCGCGTTTCTCAATGCATACCTCCAAGATGGGCATTTACATGCGTCAATCCAGAGGGGCAGAGGATGGAACGCCTCGAGTCATGCGCCTCATCAAGAGCATATATGGGCTGATATTAGCCTCGCGTGAATGGTGCAAGCTCTGCTACCATACTCTCTCCTCACTCGGACTAAACGAGCGACGTTTGACCCCAACCTCTAAACGATGAACCACCCAATGCATGGCACCTGCATCGTGCTTGTATATGAGGATGACATTCTCATCGTCTCAAACTTACTCAAGTGGATTGAGTTGGCGAAGCGGGCTATTGGGGAAGAATTCCGCATGAAGGATTTTGGTGAAGCCAAATTCATCCTCGGGATGGACATTGTCATAAACAGAGAAGCAGGGACCGTCAGTCTCTCCAAGGAACAATACACCAAGGAGATCCTTAAGAAGTACGGCATGCTAGACAACACGCCCTCGAAGGTACCCATGGCATCTACACACAATCGGGGCGGAGAGGTCGCATTCGACCAACACAAGGTGGCCTTCACGCCATCGGAACACGAGACTTTTCGTGTTGTCCTCGGATCTGTGAACTTATATGCATGTGCACGAGACCCGACATTGCATTTGCGATCAACGTCATCAACATGTGGCAAGCTGCTCCCACGCAACTACACATGAAGCAACTCAAGCGTATGTTTCGCTACCTCAATGGCACGAGACCCATGGGCATCACCTATGGCCGGCCGTCACAAGATATGCATACGACATCAAGATGTTCTCATACTCAGATTGGGCGGCTTACACGACCACTAAACGATCACAATCTCAGGAGGTGGTAATGCTTAACGGAAGAGCGGTCTGCTGGACCTCCAAGCAGCAAGAGGTGGTGGCCTTGTCCACCACATAGACAGAGTATGTCGCCGTAAGTCCCGCAAGGCAAAGCGCGGTGCAATTTCGGCAATTGATAATGCTTGAAGTCCACCAATGCCAGCGCGGTGCTACAACGATTTATGAGGACAACGAGGGAGCAGTCAAGCTTGCTAACAGCCCCATGGCCTCAAACATGATAAAGCACATCCACATCAAGCACCGCTACATTCGGGAACTAGTGGATGCAAAGACAATCGCGGTTTTGTCAACATGCACATAAGACATGATGGCAAATGGCCAGACGAAGGCATTGCCGGAGCCGAAGCAAATGATGAACTTCAAGCTTTGCATGGGAGCGGCGCCAAGTGGAGACTAGTTTGCTTGCTTTACTGTCAATGATCTAGAGGGGCTATTACAATACATCATTCTCAGTACATGTACGTTCACGTTATCAGTGAATACGTTTAGTACATAGTAGAGATAAACAAGATACAAGCATCAATGTGTCATGTTGTTGTTCGTAAGCATCACACTACGATGTTGCGCACACACATGTCGACCCACCTAACGTCTCACGGGCACCTCAGATAAGAATCGATGTTCCGGAATAACACTGTATTGGTAATCCGTTGTGCATCGGTTAAGTCGCTACTAGTAATTGATAGATGCATTGGTGAATGATAGTACGGTTTTAATGCATGGATTAATGACTTGAACAGGAAACTATAATTAATGGACGAATTCATTAATAGGGCTCTTATTCGCATATACGCATTGACTAAATAATAGGACGTAAATTCATGGATGCACTGATAAATAAATAGGGAAATGATTCATGGACGCATTGATGCGCATTATGCGGCGGATGCATAGTGCGCCCACGAATACATCGATGTCGGATGACGACGCTTGTCGACGTCCGGGAGGTGATTCGTCGGCCGCGCGCGGCCCCAGTTTCTTATTTCCGTTGACAAGTATAAAACATTTGAAAGCAACCCTGAATACACAATTTACCCTAGGGCACGTTTTGCCAAAGATGTCAGCTTGCTTACAATTTGGCCAAAAGACACCCACAGACAGGGTCTGGGGGTCAATTAGCGACCGCCGTAACCCCGAGTCTGTCCGATCCTAGGAGGTCTTGGAAAGTTTCAGCTAAATCGGTGGACCAGGGCGACTGTGCTGCTTCACGGCGTAAGCCGTAGCGCGGCGGTCCTGTACGCAGAGGGGGGACGTGCTGTACAGGCGCATTTAATCGGTCCGGGCGTATCGCTCGGCCAATCGCACCGCGTCGAGTGTAGAGCCAAGAGGGGGTGTTAGCCGAAAGGCCACGATGCTCCACGCGGGTGGCCCGACCCCTTCGTGCTTGCCTAGCCTGCCTGGAAAGAACAGGTCGCGGGACGCTGGGAAGTGCACGGTCTCGGTGGCCAAGCGTGCGAACGCGTGGTACCACGTTTTGTTTTGCCAGTAGGGGGCGACAACGGTTGCCGCTGCTTGAGCTTGTTCGAGTACGGGCGGCCTCCTCCGTCGCCATGTGGGTGCGATGACCCGCTCGGATGAGGGTAATCGCTGCCGCCTGCTCTGGCGGTAGAGGTGCGCTGTGCGACAGCGTGTCCAGAGCCTCGCCAATTGCCGCGTTGGCGCAACTGTCGAAGAAGGCATAGCACCCGATGTGTAGGTACTCGTCGTAGGCTGCCTGGGTGCGTTTGTCGCTTAGTGAGCGGGCGGTGTCGTCCGTGAGTGTCCACAGACGTGGCTCGTCGACGTCGCGAGGGGGACGTTCGAGGCCTGCCGGGATGACTTCGCCGTAGTAGGTGAAGTCGACGAATTCGGCCACAGAGGGGTCGGGTTCGTCGTCAAGCAGGTCGATAGGTGGCACAGGGGCCTCCTTACCACCCTCCGTCGCTGTGGTCGCGTCGGTGGGAATGGACTGCTGTTGATCCGTAGTAGCAGGTGGGGCTGTCGGCTGTCGAAGCTGAGCGAGCAAGGCAGCGTTAGCCGCCAAAAACTGCTCAGTAATGCGTTGTTCCGATGCCAAAACTGCCGTACGAATCTGTTCGGCTGTGCGTTGTTCGAGTGTGGGAGCGTGAGGGTCGGCCGCTGCGGCGGATGTAGACTGCTCAGGCTGCATAGTGGGGAACTGCGTAGCTGAACGAGGGGAAGTGTCGCGTGACGCTCGAGTGCGCATGGGACGAAAAGGTAAAACTGACACCCTGCTCGACTACTAGAGTCGAGACTGCATTCGCGCGAAGCCTAGATTGGCTGAGCGCGAAAGCAGAGAGTGCCTAGGCTCGTGGCTAGCTACGGCTTATAGGGCACGGGCTAGCTAGAGCTGACCGTTGGGGAAGTCGTTGGTCGTTGGCTGCGTCTCGTTGCTCGGGCAAGGTGGTTGCCCTGCAGGTGAGACGCGCCGATATTAACGGTAACAGTAACCGCTAGAGTTACTGTCCCGTACACATGATATTGGATATGCAAACCTCTAGATTCAAATCAATCTGACCATAACAATAGCAAATAAACGTACCAAAACACTTCCAGTACCCGTACAGAAGAGGTTTCATCGCTCTTCGTCCTCGCGTCGTCACTGTATCGCTCATTGTGGTTGATTACAGCAGGTTTAGGGTTAGGATAAAACAGGCTGTTATGTGATTATGTATTGCAAATTAAAAAGAGTGCTGCAGAGTGACGTCGTCAATAATAAAATTTCTTTGCAGACGACGCTTATCTCTTGTCCTGTGTATACTGTACGTTAATCCAATTTGATCTCGAACCAGTAGTATACGGGCTTGTGGTTTGGATGACTTGGCACGCCGCCCCGGTTTCCGCGGTCATAGTTGGTTATGAACGGAGTATCGTGGCGCGCTATATTTGCAGGTTCGCGGCTTCCTCCGACCTGCTGGGCCCTGGAATCGTCATCGCCGGTATATCAGGCCGCCAATGCGTCGGGGGCGGTCACACACAGCATCCATTGATCTCTCACAACATCCTTCATTCAGCACCAGTCGCGCCCGTATCACGAGTCTCACCTATATCAATATCTGATACTCGTTCCGAGCACTCAATTTTGCCTCCGCTGAGCTATACACATACGCCATGGCTACCGACACGATTCACTCCGACTACTACGAGAGCAGCAAGCTCGCAAAGTACCCTTTCGAGCCGTACTGGCCGGCGGGAAAGCTGCGGATCTGCATCACCGGCAGTGGCGGCTTCATTGCTTCGCACTTGGCCAAACGCCTTAAGAGCGAGGGCCACTACATAATCGGTTGTGACTGGAAGCGTAATGAGCATATGCCGGTGAGACCTCCGCTCTCGACCGCCTCGTGCGTACCAGTCTTCCCCGCGGCGGGGAGACTGTCCTCAACTTATACATCTGGCCTTATCAACGTCATCTTCAGATCTGTCGGACTAGCCCCTTCGACACGCACCCCCACACGACACGCGACCTCTTCGCGACCTACATCGCCGTTAATCTTCGCTGATCTTGAACGCGAGATACTAAACTAGTCTGTCTTTTGTGTATACCTCGTCGTTGGCGTGCTCTGTCGACTGAGATCGCGGAAGTGACGGCAGCACTCCTTTTCATGCCGACTAACTCTTCCCACCTCCGCTATCAGTTATCCTCGTTACCTTGTTGTGGTTCCTTCTGAATACCGTCGTCGTAACCGTGTATGGCCGCCTTTTTTCACCCGCGAGGCCCGACCTGAGTTGCGTGTTGTGTATGTATCCCCCATCCCTCGCCCGCTACTCCCCGTGCTACTCGGCTCTGCTCGCTCTCCACCTTTTCCTGACCGTTACCTCTCCTTTGCCAGCTGGATGCGGAGTATATTATGACCTAGTAGGGGGAAGCAGTGATGACGTCTGATATACTTTCATAGATTGCGCCATGACCGGCTTGCACTATTGGTGTACCTGCAGGAGGAGATGTTTTGCGATGAGTTCCACCTGGTGGACCTGCGCGTGTTCGACAACTGCAAAAAGGTGTGCGAGAACGTTGACCACGTGTTCAACCTGGCGGCGGACATGGGCGGTATGGGCTTCATCCAGTCCAACCACTCTGTCATCTTCTACAACAACACCATGATCAGCTTCAACATGATGGAGGCTGCGCGCCAGCAGAACATCAAGCGGTGCGTGTGCCTGTCTCCCTGCTCGCCTCTAATACTCGAGAGACAAGAGCTAGTTAGCTATTTGGCTGCTAGTTCCACTTTCACATGCCATCTGCATGCGTATTTCGATTCAGGGTTTACTTGTTCTGAGCGGTGACCCTCTTCTCTCATGTCTCGTACCCCCTCTTACAACCAAAGAAGCTCCTTACAGCTGTTTTTCAGTTGTGTTGATTTTCCCTTTTCCATCTGTGCTATGTTTCTCTTCACATTCACAGGTTCTTCTACGCCTCTTCCGCATGCATCTACCCCGAACACTTGCAGCTGGACACCACCGTGGAGGGCGGCGGCCTGATCGAAGGCAGCGCCTGGCCTGCTCAGGTATACCCCACATATCTGTTCTTGCATGTTCTATATTATCACGTTGTGCAGGCTGCACCGCTACCTCGTAGGTGGAGGGCGCAGTAGAGGAGGGTGTCCTAGGTTTGACACTGCTGTTGATATCCAGGATTGCATGAATAAGAAATAATGATCTCCCCTTTCAGTGTGATCACCAGTATTTGATAATATTGGAGGGGGTATGAGGTTTTAGCAAGTCAGAGTGTAAGAGGGCTACATGATTGGTGTTGGGAAGGTTGTTCTATTTTTCTGACGCGCTCCTGATTCTCTGCTTTGTGATGAGCCTGCAGCCCCAGGACGCGTACGGACTGGAGAAGCTTGCCTCGGAGGAGCTGTGCAAGCACTACGGTTCTGACTTCGGCATTGAGGTGCGCATCGCGCGCTTCCACAACATCTACGGCCCCTACGGCACCTGGAAGGGCGGCCGCGAGAAGGCGCCCGCCGCGTTTTGCCGTAAGGTGCTGACCAGCACGGAGGAGATCGAGATGTGGGGCGACGGCAAGCAGACGCGCTCCTTCACCTTCATCGACGACTGCGTAGAGGGCATCCTGCGCATCACCAAGAGCGACTTCAAGGAGCCGCTCAACCTGGGGTCCACGGAGATGGTGAGCATGAACGAGATGATGGAGAGCATCATGACGTTCGACGGCAAGAAACTGCCCATCAAGCACATTCCGGGCCCGGAGGGCGTGCGTGGGCGCAACTCTGACAACAAGCTCATCATGGAGGCGCTTGGTTGGGAGCCGACGGTGGCGCTGAAGGACGGCCTGAATATCACTTACTCTTGGATCAAGAACCAAATCGCGGCTGAGGGCGGAGATGCCGGAAAGTATTCATCGTCCACCATCTGCACTACCATGGCGCCCAAGGAGCTCGGCACGCTGCGCGAGGCTGACGGCGTGGAGAAGATGTAAGCGGGCCGCAGCCAATACTACCATTTTCACATCGGGTCCTGGACGCACACACGCGCTGGGATAACTCGCCGCGTGTTGGCGCTTTTGGGGAGTACGGGGAAGGGGCATAAACGCATGGCAGTCGCATGTAGCTGCGGAGCAGAACAGCACGACCTGTGTATGTTGGCCTAGTTGTGGGTACAAACGTTAATTCACGAGTTTATTCAAAGATGCAAAGGTGGCATCCTCATGAGAGATGCATGAGATTCATCAGTTTCACAGATACGCGCATGACTGGAATGTATATGTCAGCCTCAACTGAGTGTGTGCAAGGCTAGGGCAATGGCGACGGACAAGGAAGACCTGTCTGTTAACGGAACACAGCGGGAAGGGGTGGCATCGCATCGGTAATGGCTGCAACGGAAGAGAACATCGAATTCTGCATAAGGGTGGTTATTTCGGCCCACATGTACTGATGGACTATACCAAAAGGTCCAGATGAAATATATGGGCGACCTTAATTACGGGGAAGAAACACGACATCAATATCAAGCGTTAAGCTTTCGACCACGCAAAATGCGGCACGACATGCACATGCTGCATATGTGGGCTCCCTCGGTTTACTCCATGAGACTCATGGACAAATAATGCAACTCCACGACTCAGTAGAGTATCCCAAGATGGCGGGCGACCAGTGTGCAAGTCAACCAATAAGGTCTGGCATGCACAGCGGATATTAGCCGGGCGGCATTCACTGCCAACAACTGAAAATGCATAACGTGGAGGGAGAGGTAGTTTTGGTCCGTTGCGAGTGGAATTACATATCGTGCGAGTTGTAGTATGTATGAGGGGGAGGCTAGAAAAAGTCGGCGGCACGCGCACGGGGTGCCGTCTTGGGCGTCAGACCCTTCTTCTTCCCTTTTCCAAACATGTTTGGCGTCTTGGCGGCCTCAGCTCCAAAGGCGGACACCCGCTTGAGCGCGGGCCCCTTGGGCCTCGCGTGCGGCGGCGTGCGGATATCGGGGTCGGGGACCGGCCCGCCAAACGGAAAGTACAGGTTCTTTTTTATGGAGAACGACACCGACTTTTTCACGGCCGAGGCGGGCGCGGCGGTGGTCGGGGGCGGGGTGCTGAAGCCGTCATGCGGCTGTGCGGCCGCGGTACCTGAGGGCTCTGCGGCAGCGCTGCCGGTGGCGACTTTGGCTGCTGACTGCTTTGGGGTGGAGGAGGCCTTCTTGGCCTTCTTCAGACTGCTCTTGCCCTCCTTGCCTGACAACAAAACCGCAGTACCGCGCACACAACTTAAATCACGGACGGCCTTCACGGTAAGGGGGACCCAACTGCAGCTCTGCCTGGCAACACAGCCCTGGAAAACATCTGATGTAGTATAGCACCGTTACCCAAATTAGGGGAACCACTAGTACAGCATTGACAAACACAGAGAGGACAGTAAAATCACAAAGATGTTAACAAGACACGACATTAACGTTCTACGATTGGAGTAATGCGACTCTAAAAACTGTCTTCAAATTTACTGAAATCTTCTGAAAACTAACTTCCTATAAATAGCGCTGTCGCTGAAATCCAAACAATTGATGAGGATACAGAAAGTCATTACGGTCATCATATATTTGCCAAATAACGCGAAATTAGGGGTAATAATAGCATGATTGGGTTTCGTTGTGTCTGAGGTCCATATGACTTACCATGTGCCAATCCACATCCTTCACAACCATGCAGCTCCACATGCTTACTATACATAGACAGTGTTGCTTACAATATATTGGCAGTGTTGCATGCAATGATCGCGCGAAACATTGCCAATATTCAAAAACATGCCTTAAAATCAGCCAGCAGTAGTAATGCCGTGCATGACCTCAGCGTTCTGTTGCCATTGAGCACCACTCCACATTCACAGCCTCAGAGTAAGCGCAACTCACCAGATGTGCTCGGCTGCTCGGCAGGCGCGGCGGGCGCGACCTCCTCTCGCTTGCCCCCCTTCCCTCCGCTCTCCCCATTCTCCATCTCCTCGTGGTCCTTCACCTCCGCCATGCTCAGAAACTCGTTCTTCCGCATTTTCCTTTTCTTCTCCTTCTTCGCAGATGTCTTAACGCCGCCATTCCCTTCAGCCGCCGCCGCCGCAGGTATCGTCACCTTTGTCACAGTCGCTGCTGCGTCCTGCGCAGAAAAGAAAACACGGCAGCCGAATTCCTCAGTTCCGGAGTTACCCCGCTTTTCAAAAAAAACCTCAGCGCCATCAATCCCAAGACACCATCATGAGACCGCCACGTCTGGCCAGCCCTTCGTTGCTGATGCTTTTACTGTGCTTGTTGTTACCGACTTCATACATGTGCCACGCTTCGTGTCGAAATATTGTTCAATTTTCACACGTCGGTGCTATTTTCTGGAGTATGTCTGTCTGCGTCTCTGTGATTATTTCTATAAATTGAAAATAAACTATAATGTTTTTGCAGTTTCGGGTGTGTGTGTGGGTGGGGAGGTGTTAGAACTTTGACCAGTTTCTCATATCCATTCCCTTCGCGCATAAAAACACATATTGAAACTCAGAAGGTAGACTTTCAGCGTATGGGTTATGACATGCATTTGGTCAGAAGGTGGCATGTGTGCCTCGATGAGGCTGCGGGTGTCATCATTGCAGGTGTATGTGTGGCACACAACATGCAATTGTATGCTTCTGCTTTCAGTCTCACAAATTCAAAGAATCGTGGAAAGAGGTCACATACGCGCTACACTAAACTTGCTTTCACTGCATCAGCATTCAATGCATTGTTCACATTGTTCAGCGATTTTCATGATTTACTCTGTATAGAAATCAGTTTAATTTTCTGTCCCTCACACAATGCACTGCACTGTGCCTGAATGGGTTAGGGGTGCGGAGGGGGGGAGGCTCACCGGCGGGGTGTCTGCCTGGCCGCGCTGCTTCACCGCCTTCGTGAGCGTCTTATTGAGGTCGTACAACGCGACGCGGTTCTTCTGGCTCTTGGCCTCCCCCGCAGCCGCCTCAAACAGTCGCTCCGCCAGCGCTGCCCCGTCGATCGCGCCCAGCACTCCCTCTGCATCGCGGTACAGCTCCACCACCGCCCCGAACACGCCATCCCTGCCACCCAAACAACAGTCAGCCCCAACCCCCCTTCACATCCCTTCTTCCACCTTACGACCACCGACCTTCCATCACGGCTTCTCCCAAACGACGAACTAACAAACGCTGAACCACCCCCTTGCTCTCTCCATTTTCGCGCCTCAGCCCAATATTGCAATATCGATTCACACGATTGCTACTTTTTGAAGAAAGCACTGCTACCCTAACCGGGTGCAGTCCCGATTCTCCGCAGTGACCGAATTCTGACCCTGGCCTTTCCCCGCATGTAAAGCATGAGAGCTGGGCTGAGTGCAACTCCGTCTAAACTCTCTCTCTCTCTCTCTCTCTCTCTCTCTCTCTCTCTCTCTCTCTCTCTCTCTCTCTCTCTCTCACACACACACACACACACACACACTCTTAAACTGACATACATCGACACACACTCACACGCAAACTTACACACACTCTGCCCCCTCTCTTTAACCCTCAGATAAGCTAGTCACGCACGTTTCTTTTATCAGCTCGTCAAAAGTAGTACATGAAAACAAACATTGAGTCCCAGCCGCTACTCAGCCACTTCCCCTCCTCCACGTTGCAAGTACTCCCCGGAGCGACAGATGGCTATGCGCAACATTGAGCAACCTGCTGCCCTCACCACTCACCGCACAATGACCCCTCTACGCACACACATACACACCTTACACGGTTAATGAGCGCCTGATTGGAGGTCGCACTGATGGCAGTGACCCAGGGCTCAAGCAGCTCCTGCAGCGTTGCCTCCCCCAGCATCTCCCCCTCCACCACCGTTTGCAGCTCCCCAACGAAAATATCTGCCATGTGGTACGCAACGCCAGCTGCGGCGTAATCATCCGTTGGCAAGAGACACTGCTCCAGGAGCAGTTTGTTCAGAGACTGCAGCGACCGGCTACTCCTGCAATCCAACCAGCCGCACCATGGGCTGAGTCAATGGCGAGCAGGATGAGAAGAGAGTGCCCATGGATCAGTTGGAATCACGGGAGGGAGGGTGGTGAGAACGAACCATCCTCCTCGCTTCAGCTTCACGAGCGCCTGTCGCAGAAAATAACGGATGAGCAGCATAAACTTGTCCAGCCTCAGACGGTCGATGCCCAGCCACTCTCGCCGGATGGTCAGCATGAAAGTGCGCAGAAATGTGAGAGACACCTGCCATCGCATCAAACACACACACACACACACACACACACACACACACACACACACATACACACACACACACACACACCAACATATCCAGCTACACATCAGTACAGAGCTCGTAGACGACTCCATTCAAGCAAAGACGATGCGCTCTGGAAGCAGACGGGAGTGCAGGCATAACATCGCCCTACTTTGGGTTTGAATTGCAGCTGCATCTCCGCCAGTCGCTGCGCCAGGTCATCCTGTGAAGGCAGCCAATCAAAATGAGCCATCGCCAGTAAAATGTTTAGACAGGTGTCTATTGGCCGGGGAGGGCCAGCATGACGAGAACACGCACAATGCGCACCATGTGAGGCTCTGTGATTCAGATGGGTTGTCAATGATCGTGTGGCTTGGTATGAGGTGTGTTATGTGAGACAGGGAGTACGAAATTAATCGAAGAATGAAATTTGTGACAGCGGCACTTTCGGGAGCGGTGGCCAGTCGCAAGACGCGCTGCGACGCCAACCGCCGAGGCCACTGTTAATAAGGCATACGGTATTCGTCAAGGCGACGATGCCGTCGCCGGTGTTTTTCGGGGGGAGTGCACCTGCACGGGCGCCTTGTCGGAGTGCCAAAAGCAGTAAAAGACGCCCTTCCAAAGTTTGAGCAAGTCCGCATCGTCCACCGCGTCGCGCGCCGCCAACCAGCGCGTCAGCGCAGCGAGCCCCTTTTCACGCGTGTGAAAATCAGTGCTGCCAAGCGCACGTGCGAATTTGCTTTCGCCCGTCTGCGCTACCACCGCCGGCGCCGCCTCCGCGGGAGTGGCAGGCAGCGCCTCGACCGTCGGCCGTTCCTTGCGGGCGCGTTTGGGGCCATGGCCGCCGCTCCTCTCGCCCTCGCCCGCCGCCCGCAACTTGTGCTTTTTAACGCTCATTATACCACAGCTCTCGCCTCCGATGCTGCTAAGACAGCGCCCTACTCGAGAGCTGAATACTGCACGCCGTTGTCGCTGCTACCACCGCCGGCGCCGTCAACTCCCAGCACTTGTCGCTCCTGATGTCGCCGCAATCGTCGTGTGTTGTTGCCGCCGCCGGCAGCTGAGGAATAATAACGGCGCGCCGTCGTGGTCGTTGCCTGCAGCAAGTACATGTACTGGTACGGGAGAAGCGCTAGCACATCAGCCAAAAAGGAATTTACAATTTACCCGAGGGACAGTTTGTCAAAGACTATATTTTTTACAATTTGGCCCAAAGACCACCACAGGTCTAGCATGGCGTGGGAAGATTAGCGCTAATGGGTGGGGTGGGTGGGTTGCGCGAGCCAGATGGGCGAGCGCAAAGCATAGAGTGCCAGTGCTTGGGGGTTGCACCGGCTTAAGGGTCGCCGCTAGCTAGTGTCGCTGGAGGTAGGGCTTGGGACGTTGCGATAGGCGTTCCCCAAGTCATCGAGGGTTACCTCGAGGTCAGGGTAAGACGCACCGCCTTTACAGTAACACTTAACCGCTAGGATGTGCGTTATGTCACATATATAAGTAAGCTTTGCAACCCTCTAGATTTAAAACAATATGACTATTCACCCGAGGGCACGTTTTGCCACTATTTCAAAAGCCGAAGGCTCGCGCAACCTAGTCTTAATGAAGCGGTCGGGGTAAGACGAGCCACCCGAAGTACTGCCTCGCCGATGGAGATGGGGTCACGATGGGATCGATGTATTTTGATTCGGTCACAAAACTGTTCTTGGCCCAACCACCCATGCATTTGACGACGTGGAGTGGGGTTCCGATGCAGCTAGCAACGGAGGCATCTCCTTTGCGGGGGTTGTGCGATGTCCATTTGAAACCTCTTGGTGGGGCGGCTCCGATGGCGGTGTAAGCTTCGAGCAGCTAGGCGGAGAGGGTCGCAGCCGCCTGTCAATCTCATGTATTCTCGTAAGGTACGAAGCTCCATATCGCGGCTGGTGGGGTTTATTGTAGAGTTTTGTGCAATAGGCGATGCGATGTGTGCAATACCATTCAAGTAGGTCAACGAGGGCGCGGTTGGCGTCGATAGGGATAGCCGGGATTAGTTTGTCGGTCACGTCGTGTCGTTGGTCGCCTCTTGGAAATTGGACATTGGAAATTGTTTACGACATGTGCCGGTAAACTGGACCGATTGCTGTCTCTCGGGCCACTCTACTTCGCCATAGAGGACTTATTAGCAAGTTGGGCCCGGGTCTCTTCGACCAGGTACACCTATCGACACACCTATCTGCAATGTGTGTCGACGTTCCTCGGGAGTTAAAAAAACTGTAAGCAACCGCAGTAATTGCCACAGTCCCCCCCGCCTAAGCAGTAACAGCGTAATAATTTTGTAATCAAAAACATATCTAAAAACAAATCCACTTGTCGAGAAATGCAAAACTAAACCGCTACTCGACCTTCACGATGCACGGCCCGCTCCCACCGAGCCGGGATGTCGACCGGCCTAGGCCGGTCGGCGTTCGGGAGGGACGAAGGGCCAGCCTAATCTAGCTCCCGCGTGACTTCGGTCTTGCCGAAGGTAGGAGGGGCAAGGCTAGCACAAAACCCCTCCTCGCCCGGTCGCTCGTCGATCCCGCCGCTCCATCCCGTAAACCCCGCCCCAAGGTCTTGCCGCGTCCACCGACGCGGCGGTCCTCCTTGTCGAGGTCCCCCGTCACCTCGATGACAGGTGGGGGGGACCGAGACACACAAACATAGAAAAAACTAGCGCTCCTGCCTCCGCTCCTGAATTTCCCCCGCTCATTTCCCCGGTTTTTTCTCTGTCTGGTACCCGGGCACCTGTCGGTTTTCCGGCCTGTGGCCGTACCCTCCCCCCTCTGATCGCGCGTCCACCGAGCAGCCTGTTCTTGAGCGGGGGCCTCCACGATCACCCGGGCCCACGCTCAAGGTATCCTAGGATTATGAAGGTCTGTCGGGGTAGTGGGTGTCGAAGAGGGGGGGGGGGGGCAGGTCACCGTAGCCGGATCCGGCGGGCCGCGGGCGCCCGGAATTAAACAAAATCCTCCGTGCCGGGGTTTCCGGCGGCGCCGACCCAAAGGGTCGTCGCCGCCAGATCGCGTCGCTCCTCCCGTCGCGACCGTCCTCCTTGCCGCCCAAGCTAACTCCTCCCCCCGGGAGATGACGCTGGACGACGTAGCGGCTCGCTAGTGAGCGCCCTTCCCTGGTGCTGCTCCCCAACTAGCTCGACGCCGGGTACGGACATTGTTTTTAGTTTCCGAAAAATGCCCTCCGTACAGGGCTTTCCGGCGGCGGCTGATCCTGAGGATCGCCGACGCCTCATATAGCCGCTCCTCCGTCTGCGACTAGCCACCGGCATGTACCATGTCTTGCCTCACCCCTCGGCAAGGTTCGACTAGCACATGGCTGGTCGACGGCTAGCGAGCGCCCTTTCCTGGCGCTGCTTCCCGGCTGGCCTCCACCAGCTCCAACACCCGCCTCCCACCGCTGATCCGGCCGTACCCTCCTCGCCATCAAACGCTGCCGTAGTACAGGCCCCACCCCTCAAAGTAAGGCTATATTCAGGAGTATTTGTACGGCGCCCGCCGGCGGCGCAGCGGCGGTGGCCCCGGAGGGGGGTGCGCTCGCAGGCCCGTCGGCATCCCCTCACCTCCCCGTGGTGGGCGCTCGAAACCCCGTAGCCGTGCCATGCCTCGCACGGTAGGGGGCTAAGAGGGCCGACAGCTCGATCCGCGGGATCAGCAGCTGTCGGGAAAGCCATGTCCATAGGCATTTAAAAAAAAAAAATTGTGCAATACCGGCGCCAAGATGTCCCGCTCGGCCCGTCCGATATGTTTTTTTCGCGTACATATACTCCTGAATATAGCCTTACTTTGAGGGGTGGGGCGTGTACTACGGCAGCGTTTGATGGCGAGGAGGGTACGGCCGGATCAGCGGTGGGAGGCGGGTATTGAAGCTGGTGGAGGCCAGCCGGGAAGCAGCGCCAGGAAAGGGCGCTCGCTAGCCGTCGACCAGCCATGTGCCAGTCGAACCTTGCCGAGGGGTGAGGCAAGACATGGTACATGCCGGTGGCTAGTCGCAGACGGAGGAGCGGCTATATGAGGCGTCGGCGATCCTCAGGATCAGCCGCCGCCGGAAAGCCATGTACGGAGGGCATTTTTCGGAAACTAAAAACAATGTCCGTACCCGGCGTCGAGCTAGTTGGGGAGCAGCACCAGGGTAGGGCGCTCACTAGCGAGCCGCTACGTCGTCCAGCGTCATCTCCCGGGGGGAGGAGTTAGCTTGGGCGGCAAGGAGGACGGTCGCGACGGGAGGAGCGACGCGATCTGGCGGCGACGACCCTTTGGGTCGGCGCCGCCGGAAACCCCGGCACGGAGGATTTTGTTTAATTCCGGGCGCCCGCGGCCCGCCGGATCCGGCTACGGTGACCTGCCCCCCCCCCCCCCCCTTCGACACCCACTACCCCGACAGACCTTCATAATCCTAGGATACCTTGAGCGTGGGCCCGGGTGATCGCGGAGGCCCCCGCTCAAGAACAGGCTGCTCGGTGGACGCGCGATCAGAGGGGGGAGGGTACGGCCACAGGCCGGAAAACCGACAGGTGCCCGGGTACCAAACAGAGAAAAAACCGGGGAAATGAGCGGGGGAAATTCAGGAGCGGAGGCAGGAGCGCTAGTTTTTTCTATGTCTGTGTGTCTCGGTCCCCCCCACCTGTCTTCGAGGTGACGGGGGACCTCGACAAGGAGGACCGCCGCGTCGGTGGACGCGGCAAGACCTTGGGGCGGGGTTTACGGGGTGGAGCGGCGGGATCGATGAGCGACCGCGCGAGGACTCCGAGGAGGGGTTTTGTGCTAGCCTTTCCCCTCCCACCTTCGGCAAGACCGAAGTCACGCGGGAGCTAGATTAGGCTGGCCCTTCGTCCCTCCCGAACGCCGACCGGCCTAGGCCGGTCGACATCCCGGTTCGGTGGGAGCGGGCCGTGCATCGTGAAGGTCGAGCAGCAGTTTAGTTTTGCATTTCTCGACAAGTGGATTTATTTTTAGATCTGTTTTTCTTGATTACAAAATTATTACGCTGTTACTGCTTAGGTGGGGGGAGTGTGGCAATTACTGTTGTTGCTTACAATCTTTCTAACTCCCGAGGAACGTCGACACACATTGCAGATAGGTGTGTCGAAGAGACCCGGGCCCGACTTGCTAATAAGTCATGTATGGCGAAGTAGAGTGGCCCGAGAGACAGCAGTCGGTCCTGTTTGCCGGCACATGTCGTAAACAATTTCCAATTTAGTATATGTACGCGAAAAAACATATCGGACGGGCCGAGCGGGAGATCTTGGCGCCGGTACTGCACATAAATTATTTTTTCAAAAGCCCTCTATACAGGGCTTTCCCGACAGCTGCTGATCCCGCGGATCGAGTTGTCGGCCCTCTTAGCCCCCTACCGTGCCAGGCCTGGCACGGCTACGGGGTTTCTAGCGCCCACCATGGGGAGGTGAGGGGATGCCGACGGGCCTGCGAGCGCACCCCCCTCCGGGGCCGCCGCCGCTGCGCCGCCGGCGGGCGCCGGTCGCCTCTTGCTTTCCTGATGAAGAGCCCAATTTGTCCAAAGGGTCGATCGACAATCATGTTCTAGGTTAGGCAACGGACCCCCGATTCTGCTCTTTAGAAGAACGCGTAGTTTGTACACACCGCAAGCAATCCCCGGAATGTGGCGATGCCGTGTCGTGTCGGCGGTGTCCATGTCAAGTGTTCGCGGAGCTGAGCTTCGGCGTTGAGCATGGGGAGGGCCGGGGGGGCTAGTAACGGTAGGCGTGGGTCTGCCGCAAGTAGTCGTTGTTGTTGCATTTCGAGTCCGCGTCGAGCGTCTGCAAGTGATTCGCCGATCGCTTTCGGCTGATGTTGGTTGTCGCGGAAGACCTTGTTTAACGCCAAGTAGTAATGTTGCATTGAGGTTGCAGCGACGGTTCCTTGTAGTCCGAGCGAGGTAGTGCAGCGGACGATCGATTGCGTGGTGGCTTGCAAGGGGTGAATGCCTTCCTCGTGGCAAAACGCGGCGAATTGGCGCATACCGCTGTCGTAGTTCGCGTAAGTTGTAGGTGCGAGAGAGTTGTCGAGGAGGTTGAGCGTTGTGGTCTCGATGTGGTCGGTTCTCAACATCGTACGTAGTTGGGCAGTCATGGTAGCTGTCCACGGCGCGTGGGTGTCGGGTTCGCGGAGTTGGTAGCGGTTGGGCGTGGTCGTACCGGTGGGCTATAGGTGAGGGGGCGTAGTTCGGCGCGTGTTAGGCTTGTAGTCTGTATAATAGTCACTGCGCCCCGGCGTTTGTGCAGCCATGCCGGTGTGGCAGCCGAAAAGCCACTACGCTCCATCATGGTCGTCCGACCCCAGCGCGCGAGCCTTGCCGTCCTAGGAAGAATAGGTCATGTGTGTCGGGGTAGTGGATGGTTTCGGTGACCATGTTGTGTAGCTGTTGGAACCATGGCTTGTGGGGCTAATAGGGTGCGATGACGGTAATTGCTGCTCCAAACTGGTGCGGTTTTGCGCAGAGGGCGGGCAATGCGCCCCACGGGGGTTACAATAGCTTGCATCGCGATGCTATGCGGCGTCCGGTAGGTGTAGAGAGTCGATGTCCTCGTATTCGGGGTTGCGCCATTTGGCGTTGAAACGGGTGAGCTGCGTGTTCTCCATTGACGCGAAACGGTCGATAGAGTGTGGCCCCCACTCGGCCTACATGTAGTTGGAAATCCGCGGGTTGAGCTGCCAATCGTCGCGGTCGAGCTCTCGGCTGAGGTTGTCTGCCCAGATGTTCGTTGCCGAGCGAATGTATATGGGTCGGTTGTTGATATCGTTGACGTCCAGTAAGTGCCGCAGCCTCCGTAATTCTGCCATCATTACGGGGGAGCGTGTGGCTAGCTTCGACAGCGCAGCCACGACTGCTGTGTTGTCTTCGTGAAGTAAGACGTTGCGTCCCCGTAGCAGTGGTAGAAACGATTCGATGGCAAGTCGCACGGCTCGCAGCTCTCTCCATGTGATTTGTTGATGCCGGTCGTCGTCTTACAAAAACCCGCGCGCTTAGAAATCGGGGTTGTCGTTCAGCACGGCTCCCCATCCGTAACCGCTTGAGTCAGCGTGGAGGTACGCCGTCTCGATGGGTTTGTAGATTGAGCGCCCGTTGTATTAATCGGGAAATATCTGCCACCACTCGAGGTTTCGCTCTAGCTGCTGTGTCATGCGGACTCGGACTCCCCATCCTTGCTGCGTAGTGAGTATTATAGTATGTATGATGAGTGAAGTTCGCAAAGAAAGAAACGCGCGGGCGCGATGGCGAGGTAGAGGATCTGCGTCTTTCTTGCGAAAGCGGCCAACTGTCTGGCGGGTAGCCAACGGGCGTTGCTCGCAGTGCGGCCGAGTTGTGATGAAGCTTGTTTGGAGAGGGATTACAGTTTGTCTATGGGGGCTCGAGACTCGCCGTTCCGGAGGTCGATCGTGAGGCCGAGGTGGTCGTCCTATTGAACCATGCAAACACAGGGCTCGCGGGGCGCATCGTGGCGGCGCTGTGCGACTGTGGGGTCGCCAACAGGGGCTGCAGCAGGAAAGAGTGTTTCTGCATCCGGGGTGATGAAACCAGGCTGGGGATGTTCAAGCAGGTGGGGGGTGTGGCCGTCGTGGCCGTCCCGGACGGGTTCGAGTGGGGCATCGTGGCGGCGCTGAGCTACAGGGGGGTGCGGATTAGCACCCGCAGCAGTAACAGCACCCTCGGCCGACTGCGAGTCGAAACGAGCTGTTAAGCTCGCCACTTGCGCAACGAGCAGCGCGAGAGTATCTGGGGGGTGATCGAGGTTGCTCTGGTGAGGGCCTGACTCAGGGGAGTCAAGAGGTGAAATAGGCGGGTTTTTTTGCGCCATTTCGACAGAGGGCAAAAAAAGAAAGAGCTGGAAGAAAAAACAGGCAGCGGTAAAAACCGCTAGCCGGACTCGTGCTTAACAGCGGTATGCAAAGAGACGGCCTGATGCCCGCCGACCCCTCGGCCTGTAGCCCCGGGGTGTCTCAGAGCACCTTCTCTGTATCCTCCACCCAGTGTGGGGCACAAGTCGAGGCCAAGGCCAGGACAGGTGGAGCGCTGCGCTGATGGCCTAGTCGGTAAGCTAATATAAAAATAAAAGAGGTAAGCTACGGCTAGCGTGCAACCTGTGGATGCGGAGTCACCCGACAGTGCACCCCCCCGTTCTCCAGCTTGGACCTGTGTGCACCCTGTCCACACACGACGAGTGCGTCGGTGTGGGTGGCTGGCTATCTCCGGCGGGTGGCTGACTTAAGAGGGTGGTGGCGGGTTTTAAAATCGCAGTTTATACTGACGATACCGCCGACTACAGGTTGAAAGTACTAGGTGTCTATAGAAACTTGCCTTCTGCGGGAGAGCTGTCGATCGCAGCTCGCCGAACCAGGTTGTCGCGCGTGAGTGACGTGAGGCGAGAGCCCATAACCTATTGAACCATGCAAACACAGTTAGTGTGGAAGATAACGTAAGCAAACGTAGTTACAGTCACAGTCCCGCAAACGGAACAGTTACAGCGACAACCAGCCTACAGGCGTGGTGTCGGGACAACAAAAGTGAGAGAGCTGTAGCCTAGCGACAGCTCTGTACCGAGTCAAACAGTTTATCGGTATGTCCGATCTAGACATGTACTAATCATATCTAGAGTAGCTTACAGTAGCTATCTGCAACTAATACGTATGCGGTATTACTTACAACACGTCCACCTGCGCGGGTTCCCATAGGCCTTTCGTGGGATGAGGTTGGAGGCCGAGTAGGTCGCCTCGACGTGGTCGCGTAGGTGTAGTGATGCTTCGCACGAGTGGACCATGGACATGAAGCCGTCCATGTAGGGTAGCAGTCGAGTCCCGCGCCACCGGACGTTAAGCAAAATCCTTCTCGAGGGCTTGTGAAGTGTCCCCGTCCTTGCGATCGGGGGCGTAACTGGCCGCCATAGGTAGTTCGTGAACGCGTTAGTTAGCTTGCACAAGTAGTAGGCGGACCCGGACCAGCCCATCGGGAGGCACGCTAGGCGTCAAAGTTCGCCTATGTAGTCTACCGTGAAGAAGTTGCGGTCTTCCTCTCTCATGCCGAGTATGTAGTAGCCGTCCGCTAAGTATAGAGAGACGAAGTAGTCGCCCGAGCGGGAGAGGTGGCGGAGGTGGTTGAGTGTTTCGCACGACATTTTGAACTCCGCGCAGTAGCTATTGAGTTTGCGTAGGTCGATCATAAGACGCCACTTGTTGACGCCGGGCTTGGGGACGAGAAGCATGCGGGATACGTAGCGGGGGTTGTGGGCGCGCTCCCAAGCACCGCATGCTTCAAATCGTGGAAGTTTCGTCGCTAGGAGGTCTAGTTGGTGCTGGGTGGCGTCCTTCACGGATACTCCGTGGTTGCTAAATGGTTTGGGACGTAGGCCGTTTCTAGATTTGACCCGCACGCCATGGCGGATCCAATTCACGACTCGACCGCTCGCGCCGATATACTCTCACTCCTCCCATACTAGCCGCACGCGGTGACGCATGTAGTTAACTGACGGGGAGCATGAATCGGCGCGGCGGGCCACCACATCACTTCTTCGTGGGTGGCTTTGTCCACTCGCCGGCCTTTGTTCATGTGGAAACAACCGCTGCTACGGCTTTGCATTTGTCGGCTGCCGCTTCTTGGCCTTGGCGTCTTGTCCGGGTGGCTTGTCTGGCGTTGCCTTCGCGAACGCTGCTCCAGCCACTGCTTTGCTAGCGGCATGCATGCTAACTTCGAACGTTCCGTCGACGAGCGCTTAGCGCAACATATCCAGCGGGCCCGAGACCGCGGTAGGGCGCGGGCTGAAGAAACGCTCGTGGGCTAGTTCGGCAAACACTCGGTCCGAAACCGAGCTCGTTTGTCCGCCCTTGGTGAGGCGGAGGAAGCCCAATCTAGTACGGGCGGCCTTCTCCGTCGCTGCGTGGGTGCGATGACCCGCTTTGACAAGGGCAACGGTTGCCGTCTGTTCCGTCGATAAAGGATGGCCGATTGCCAACGCGTCTAGACCCTCGCTTATTGCCGCGTTGGCGCATCTGTCAAAGGAGGCATAGCAACCTATGTGGAGGTACTCGTCGTACCCCGTTAGAGACCCTTGTCGTTAAGGAAACGGGCCGTATCGTCCGTCAACGTCCAAAGGCGGGGCTCGTTAATTTCGCGTGGGGGGCGTTCCACGCCGGCATGTATGACTTAACCGTACGCGGAGAAGTCGACGAATTCGGGATCGAGAAGCTCGGAGTCGTCGTTCAACATATGTCGATACGTGGCTCTCGAACCGCCTTACCGCCCTCATTCTGAATGGTCGCGTCTGAGGGAATGGATTGTTGTTGATTCGCGGGCACATTGGAGCATATTAAACGCTGAAGTGGGGCAAGTAAGGCTGTGTTTGACACCTAAATCTGCTTAGAAATCTAGAGTTCGAGGGCCGAAACTGCAGTTTGAGTTTGTTCGGTAGTACGTTGTTCACTAGCAGAGGATAGAGCGTTGACGCCATGAACCGAGGTAGACCGCTCATGCAACATGTTATGAGCGGAGGTAGACTGCTCAAGCGACTTGGAACGTGGGGAATTGTCTCTTGACGCTCGAGTGCGCATGAGACGATGTAAATTGACACCATGTTTGACTACGAGAGTCGAGACTGCAATTGCGCAAGTCAAATGGGCGAGAGCAAAGCAGAGAGTGCCAGTGCTCGCGGGTTGCACCGGCTTAAGGGTCGCCGCTAGCTAGTGTTGCTGGAGGTAGGGCTTGGTGCGTTGCGCGAGGCGTTTCCCCAGTCATCGAGGGCTACCTCGAGGTCTTGGTAAGACACACCGCTTTTACAATAACGCTTAACCGCTAGGGTGTGCGTTCTGTCACACATCTAAGTAAGTTTTGTGGGCCTCTAGCTAGATTTAAAACATTCTTACTATACATGATAACATTAATATCGAAGACAAGCAAAATTTACGGAAGCAAAATCTACCGAGTTTTGCTTACAAATTCAAATTACTAGTAATGTCCCCGTACTGTATAATAATTGTAAGAATAAATAGGTCGTTAAAATAAGGATTATCACCGAAATGAATAAAAACCAAAGAAAAAGCACTTACGGAAACCACCGAGAATTTAAATAATATCTTACAAGGAAAAGCAATGGAGGCCACCAAGCAAAAAGAAACCACCAATCAAAAAGGGAGAAAGGGAAAAAATCACACAGGCCTCGTCGCCCGAGGAACATAATAAAGGCATGCCACAGCATCGACACTGCCCTCATGCAAAGCATCGCGAAGATAGGAACCCAAAGTACCATGAACAGAAGTAGAAAGACGCTACATGAGTTCTCGCCGCACATCCCCCTTAAACCGTCGAAATGGTACATAAGTAGATCGACGAAAGGAGCAGAGGGACGGAAAAACGGAGAAACGACCGCCAT
>JAPMLY010001708.1:87500-89753 GCA_026401115.1 Tetraselmis chui
CTCCTCTTTTTTCAGACCGTTCAACGGGGCAGAAACCGTTCGACGCAATGAACGGCGTCGCGGCGAGTCTGCTGTTGGGCGTTACCAGCAGCGTCCGCTTCGAGGGCTCCCTCAACGTCGACCTCAACGAAATCACCAACAATCTGGCATCTCCCTCCTCCCATTCCCCTTTCCTCTATTCTCACCTACTCACCCTTCTTCTTTCCAACTGTACGTGAAAAGAACGAGTTGCATCTGCGGTCGCACATCTGATGGCGACTGCGACTGTGACGCCATTGTGTCAGGTGCCATACCCAAAGATGCACTTCCTGATCCCTTCTCTCAGTCCCTACGCCACCCCCCGCGACGTGGCCTTCGCCACCGCCGGA
Organism: Tetraselmis chui; assembly: GCA_026401115.1. Taxonomy (NCBI): domain Eukaryota; kingdom Viridiplantae; phylum Chlorophyta; class Chlorodendrophyceae; order Chlorodendrales; family Chlorodendraceae; genus Tetraselmis; species Tetraselmis chui. Next base: position 87,869 of record JAPMLY010001708.1, read on the forward strand.
CCCCGCGCGCTGGAGACCACCTGCAGTCAGGTGTTCAGCCGGGAGCACCAGCTGCTGCGCGCCGACCCGCGCAACTCGACGTTCCTCGCCTGCGGAATGCTCTTCCGCGGTGCGGTGACTATCAGCGACGTGCAGCGGAACCTCGCGCGCATCAAACCGACCCTGAGAATGGTCCCGTGGAACCCAGAGGCAAGCCGTACCTCCCCCTCCCCGTCCTCCCCCCCCCACCCCAACACATGAAAAACGAATTGACGTATGTTCTACACACCTTTCACTTACCAAGACATTGTATGTGCCATTCTTTGATTATAAAGCCTAGACACAGGTGTTACAATTTATTATCATACATTCTATTGCAGACAAACAAGTGCAATAACAATCATGATATTACATCGATAATAAAATGAAAGTACTCTCTACCCCCTCTTTCCCTATTTTATTCGTAAGTTTGTGTGTTTAATGAGTATTATCAAATGTTTGTATGTATTTTCTCCGGTTTTGTATATTTTGATGTCACACGGCTTATCTGTTGTAAACTGTCTCCCCCTATTTTATCTCACCCCCTTCCCCTTGTGCCCTCTCTTCGTCACATGTTACTCAACCCACCGACCAGCATGTGCTTCTCGCGCAGGGCTTTAAGATCGGCCTCTGCTCCGTGCCCCCCGTCAACTCCCCGCTCAGCCTGACCTGCCTCTCCAACAACTGCTGCGTGCGGTCCACATTCAGCAACATGCAGGTGCGCACATGTGAAGAGCGTGAAAAGTGTTAAGCAGCACACATGCCCGTCTCAGCCGCGCCTGACCGGAACTATCTGTCTCTTACTTGTGTCACAGGAACGATTTCAAAAGCTATACAAGAGAAAGTAAGTGCTGCAGCCCACCATGATCCAGTAACTCGCTCAACTCCCCCCCCCCCCCCCCTCCCGCCCATTACCTGCGCGCACATTACTTTTTCCTCACATTATTCACACAGACACAGAAGCACACTATACACCCCTTCCTCCCCCCCCCCCCCCCACGAACTCTCTCACACTCACAGTCATCCCCACACGCAAACACCCACCCAGCCTCACGCACACACGCGCGCGGACATACTCACACATGCATGTCTTCTGGAACACATAAGGTGCCCTCCCTCACGGACCCATGACATACACAATCTCTCCATTCTCTGACACTCTTAAAGACGGACACACCTACGCGCGCGAGCGTACCCTGCGTCCAACACACTATACTCACACACATTCACGCACACACTGATGAGCCTCTAACCCGTACAGGTATTCCATTCGCACACAATCACACTCGCACACATATGCACCCCATGCCACACACCCACCCACATACTCACATACCCGATAAATGCCCGCGTATCAAACACACTCATGCGCACCCCGCCCCACCGCCTCCAACCCCATCATACACTTGCACACACACACACACACACACACACACACACTTGCACGTACATCCATGTTTATTCACACCATTCACATGGACACTCAATCTCTCCCTAGTATCATCACACATGCACACGCAGACGCAGGCACGTAGCCATTCCACGCTCTCCCCCAAACCTCGCCAATGTGTTAAATCACACATCCATTACTGTGCTTTGCCCACCCACTTGTGCATACTCGGGCATCAATTACACAAACACACATACCCGCACATTCGTCACATTAATACCACACACACTCACACACGCATGTACATTGGAACTCAGATGGTGCCCTCCTTCACACGCACTCACGCCTCACCCACTCCATTTATTTGGGCACACAAACTCGGACACACCTACGCGCACGAGCGCATCCTCCGTCCAGCACATCCCTATCAGCACAGACATCCACACGCACATACTGAAACTTCCTCACCCTTCATAC
>JAPMLY010001709.1:0-33236 GCA_026401115.1 Tetraselmis chui
CAGTGACTATACCGATATAATAAACATTGCGTCCCCCCCCCCCCCCGTTCACTATATCGGTATGTTCACTATATCGGTGTTCATTATAAGCAGGCCCACCCGACCGCTATAGTAAACGGTTTACTAAATCGGTACTGTTGTTTATTGTAACGGTGACCACGTTCACTGTAGCAGTCTGTGCCCATGCAAGGCAACATGTGACTCTGGATTTGTGTTTCAAGAGTTCTTGATTACTTTACATGGCTTTCTAAGGTGCCGGAGAGGGCAGGAGTGACTACGGTGCTGGGGGGCGGGGAGCGGGAGGGAAGAATTCACGGACGGAGGCCTGCCGTGTGCGGTTTGACGTGTGCATGGCAGCCAAGCCTTCACGCAGGATATCCACAGCAAAGAGACTGTTGTAGTCTCGGACCATCACTGATGCGTTCACTCGTTCCGCATTCTCAGTCACAAACAAGAAAACTTACTCCACAAGCCCCCTAACCTCCTGCAATGTGGGTGCCCTCTCTGGCTCCATCTCATCCACATCCACATCCATGTCCAGCGGCACCATAGCTACGTTGTCACAAGTATTCACAAGTGCACAGCAGGCAAGGAAAATACTTACTCAAGAGGGTGCTTTTGGCTTTCAATAGCTTGGAAATATAGCCCTTGGAAGGTGGGGCTTTCAGCGTGAAGGTTTCTTTCGCCCACATCGCAATGTTAACGAAGCTAGGCCTATCGCCGACTGCAAAGCTCTCGACATATTTCAGGAGTTCAACCTGTTGGTCGACAGTAAGGGAGGTGCGCTTCTGCCCAGGCGCTACTCGCTGCCCTGGCTGCCGCCCACGACGCCGCGGCTGCTGCTCAGCATCACTCGCATGCAGCTCATCGTCACTGGCAGCCTCGCTGGCGGCTGAGTCGTTTGCGCTAAAGTCTAGCTGTCTGGCTGTCGAGTCGTTGGTCGCTAATAGGCTGGAGCCCGCTTGGCTGGCGGCTGCGGCTGACTGCTGGCGCGATACTAGGCGCGGTGATGAGCGCACCGGGGGGGGGCTGGACGCTGCGGCGGTTGAGTTCGGTCCGCCCAAGGATAGTTTCGACTGCGAAAGACGTTGCGACGAAGCAGCGACGCGTGGGCTACGGCGAGTCGGTTGCAAGCCCCCTGCTGTGGGAGCGTGCTGGGGTGCGGGTTGTTTACTCGGCTTGGCCAAGCATGGCAGGCAACGCTTGTTCAACTCGCCATGATCGAGCTCCGTGTGGGCAGCCTCGTACTCCGCCTGGCAGAGATGGTGCAGGAAGTTGCTGCACCCTTGCGCGCCACAGCGCTCTAGGCTGGGTTGAGGCCCTCCATGCCTTATCCTGCAGTTGTCTAGATAGGAACAGCGCTGCTCGGTGGGCGTCGCCATGGCGCGATGGCGACAGACGCGGTGGGGCAGTTGAGTGGCGGTGGGCGCAATGTGCCGCAGTGTGCCGCCGCCGCCGAGTGGCTGTAGAGGCCTCTGCGCCCGGAACTGGAACGGTACCGGCTATCGGAACACGCCAACGGCCGGGTTCGGCGTCGGCAACACTGCCGTTATGTAGAGAAGTTTACTATATCGGTATAGTTTGGGGCATTGTGTCCCCCCCCCCCCCGTTCACTATAGCGGTAAGTTTATTATATTGGTAAGTTTATTATAGGGGTATACTTAGGGATTTTTCCCGGTGTTAAGAATCCGTCCCCCCCCCCCCCGTTCACAATATCGGTATGTTCACTATATCGGTATTCATTATATCGGTATAGTCACTGGCGGTGGCCTCCACTACTACATGGTTTACTGGCGGTGGCCTCCACTACTTTTTCTTGTAAGAATTTATTTTTGTTTTCTGGCGGTGCCTCGCAACTGCGCGCAATATCATCATTGCAAAACGCCGCCTGTAGAGGGTGCCGGTGCGGGTTCCCTGCCAGTCCCATATCCCGGGGGCGCAAAAAAAAAAAAAAAAAAAAAAAATCATCATCCGGGCGCCAGTACCAGTACATGTACCTGTACTACCGGTGACAAGCAAATATAATAAACTACCCGCGGCGTACGTTTTTGTAATGTTGTACAGGTACCCGTATATGAAATTAAATATTAATAGCAAATATTTTTACAAAAAAATGCGGTGGAAACCACCGAGCAAAAAGGACGAGAAAGGAGGAAAAAACCCCACAGGCCTAAGCCCGAGGAACAGGAAGGCATGCCGCAGCATCAGCACTGCCCTCCTGCACAGAGTCGCGAAGAAAGGAACCCAATAAAGTACCACGACGAGCAACACAAAGACGATGCATGGATTCTCGCCCCCCCCCCCCCCCCCCCCCCCCCCCCCCCCCCCAAAGAAAAACGCCGAAAAGAAACAGAAGTAGATCAACGAACGAATTGTGGCATGCGGACATATTTGTCATAACACAATGAACGAGAGTATGCAGTACCCATGCCGAGGAAGCGATGAGCTGCCACCAAAATATCCAAGCGATTAACGAACATTCATAAGTATCAATCGAACTAAAGATTTGGATGCTATCTTCGCGTGATTGGGATCCTAACGACGCTTTGCATGGCAGTGCTAAGTTTTGACGACGCTTTAGCGTGCTTTCCAGTCCCTCGGGGTTAGACTTGTGGGCGGGGGAATTTTGTATGTTCTCATTCTCGTGGCGGTCTTTACTGTTTTACTTGTAAGAAACTATTCATAAAAGTTGAAGTTGAATTAATCGAATTGACATGTTATATTATAAATTTCCGTGCGAAACGCGCCTAAAGCAACGGAGATGAAAGAAAATAAATCACGAAAATAACTGCAGGAGGAAAAAATGAAGAGATATATAATTGTGACATTACAATAGCAATATAGACACGACGACATGAAACATGTATGTGTGTATGTGTGTTGGGGGCTTGTTGAACGTGGTATGCACGGCTCGATAAGGAAGACACTTTAACTTGCGGTGTGGTGGTTACATGTACTCTAACAACCAGCCTTGGGTGACGGTTGGTGTCGAGACAGAGGAAGTGGTGAAGATTAGAGATGTTAGCATTCTATAGGCTAGCTAATACAATCGCGCGTCAGTTACTCTAGTCAGTGTCCTTTACATATAAATAAGGGCTTCTAGTAGAGCATACGTTAGCTCTCTTAAACTAATCTACAGTAGGAATTACTTACAACACTCCCCCTCAAGTCGATAAGGAACCGCAGAGGGGTGAAGAACTCACTTTCATCGACTACAAGACATCCCTTACCTATCTTCAGTCCGGCTCAAGTTTTGCTAGTGACATACGTTACGTTCGCTCCATAGGTGGTTCATCGCACTCCAAATTAATCTCAAAGTCACACTCGAGTGCTGGCGGTAGACCGTCATGGTCCTTAATATTGATGTCCGTAAACTCGTTTAGGGAATCTCGTAATCTCGTTCATGGCGCTTCTTACTTTTGACTCCTCGTGGATTGGCGGAGATCAAGCAGCGGAGGAATCAAAATCTGAGGAGCTCAACTTATCGTGCGCTCATTGCCACCGTCCACGTATTATTTTACAAGAAATTAGCGAATGTTGGTGTATTGGCGGGCGGGCATTGTCATCGTGTTTGCTTTATTGTACACTCCTCCACAAAATTCCGGACATGCATTATGTTAAGCATAAGCTAGTCAAGAACACGCTCCCCTCTCACCACGTCAAGCACGACGATACCCGAGTACCACCTAATTGTAGGAGAGCCGAGAAGCAAGCAGTAAGCCGCCATCCGGGGTGGTTAGACCTCAGCTTAAAGCGGGTGTTGTCGGTGGAGTTTGTCGAATTAAGCCCATAAACTCACGAGAAATTGTCTGAACTACACACGCCATTCTGAGCGCCACGCTTGGGCATTGCTCAAGCGCTCATACCAAGCTGCATACTTCTCTGTGTTCCACATAACCGTATTTTTGGGGGGATTTTTGGAGGGGGTTTGGAGGCGTGGGTGCCGTGTTCAATGCGCGAGGTTTGGTTTGCGGGTGTGTGAATAGAGCACGGAAGTTCACGCCGCTGGCACAGGTGATTTTTTGGAAAGCAGGCGAGCAAAAACGCACATGACGCAGGTTTGGATAAACACTGCACGCTGTAAACATGCGAGGGCGATTGGCTTAGGGGAGGGGCGAGGTCCAACTTGGCCGTTAGGGACGCATCACGTTGACGGTGGTGTTTGGAATGCTTGGGTATGTGCTTGTGCCAACCACACCCGCCCCACGCGTGGCACGCGTCGGGAATTGGGCTCGGAGGTCAATAGGAATGAAGAATTAGTAAACATATATCGACAAACCCCGCACAAATCGTCTCAGGAGGTGAGCCGACTTCGATGGGTGTTGCTTGGCACTGCGGCTCAGCGGTGCCGGAATAGTTTGAAAATTAAAATAATTCATAACAAATCTTTTTGTGGGAGTTTGAACTCCAGAGTAGGTGCGTTCGACGCGCATTGAGAAGACGCGTCCAACGGTACATTTTTGAAAAAGTTTAGACCATATATCAGGAAGTTATGATCGCTTGAACATTGTTGCCGAAAGCGGCTTGCCCCTGGGTTGCGCGCATATCGGTGTCTACATACGCGATTTCTTGCGTTTCCCCCACAGCGGCCTGCCCAACACCTCCTCCCTCCGTCGCCTATGCATAATATTTGCGCGACCGTCGCATCAGCGTTCATATTGCGGCGTTGTGCGCCCGTTACTCTTTTCGTCTACCAAGCACGGCGACTGTTTGAAAGAGCGTGCCGCACGGGTGCGGGCGCGATAACCCCAAGTACACATGCCCGGCAGTGTTCGAACTCGCCCCTCGCAGTTGTCGGTGCATTCCATTTTGCGCGCAAAAGCATTGCCTGGGATTTCAGGATATTTGTCAATAAAATCGACGCATGATTGCATTTTCTACTTGCGCAGGTGCGAAATCTTGTCCGGACTTTTGTGGAGGAGTGTACTTTCACGTCTCAACATCTTGCATATCGTTTTGAACTTTCGCGACAATCAATGCCGCCATGTCCCAAATGTGATGAAACAAAAATCACGACAAACAAAAAAATGTCAACAAATAAGAAGAGACATGGTTCCGACTCCGCTCGTGTTGTTGGCGGCAGCATGAGCGTGTGTGATTGGCCAACTAAATAGCCAGACTCGAGAGTGCAAGGGTGCGTTCTGCCAAGACCCGCATCTGTGCGAGCAAGCAAGCTGTGCATTTTCCAGTAGCCCCCAACGGATAGGAATGCAATTATTACACAATTTGGTAAACATACACCTGCACCTCGCCGCCCTCGGGGTTTGGCCCCACTTGATGGCTCCTCAGCTGCGCCGATGGCAATGCCAATGACGGACAAACACATATAGACACAGCCACAGCCACAGACACACACACGCACACAATTAAGAAACAAATGATTGAGATGGCTAAGATGACGCAGGCATGTAGACATCACAAAATGTACGAATGACTATGATAGTCCACGCCCAACGCCTCTGCAACGTGCCTTAAAGCCGTCATCCTCATCTAGCCTCTTGTTGATGGTGATGACGGTGCTTCCGCTGGGGAGGGCCGCGTGCAAGGTCGCGGACAGCAATAGAATGTCGTCCCTAGGCGCTGGGTGCGCCTGAAACTTGGTGGCGTATAGAAACGCAACACACCCACCGCTGGCATCGATTTCACCCTTCAACTACACCTCTCCATGAATACACAGGCACACACACACACACACACACACACACACACACACACACACACACACACACACACACACACACACACACACACACACACACACACACAAAACCCATCAACACATGCGAGAAACATTAAAACCAAATTTAACGATTTAATTTTTTCATAAATCGTGAAAAAGATTTTCAAGGGTTATTCAGCACAGCAGGCGGAGTCGGGAGGATGCGGTGTAGATTGCTACTCAGCTGGAGGCGGGGGGCTGCACCTCGTTCAGCGCGGTGTACATGTCTCCCAGGACAAACGAGCAAGGGCTGAGCCCACCGTCAGCCAGCCCACCCCTCCTCCGTTTCGCCGCGTCGTACGCCGCATCCGACATAAAATATAGCTCCGGCAGAATCTCCACCCCTATGCACGCCTTCCATTCGCGGACTACGGGGCGCGAACAGCGATACAACTTAAAGACACCGTCAAACGGCCCGAGGCGGAGAAACTGTGGATGCGACTTTGACGAGTCGGTACGAAATATTCTGTACCAGCCCACGAGAAGCGTCTTACTTGCGGCTGCAGTTAGGCACAGTTGCCCTCTGCCGGCGCCTATGTCGATAAACGTGGCATTTTGTGGGGGGTCCAATGCGTCCAGCAAGGCGCAAAGCAGCGGCAGGCTGAACTCTCCGTAGATGACCTCCTCCGACTCGTCGTCCATCGCGGGCGCAACCCCCGCGGCGTCCTCGATCTTCTTAAACATCTGATAAAACGGGAAACACCGCAGCGAGTCTGACGTAGCATTATTCTCACAGTACCATGCTTCGTATCATCGGTGCTGTATAATGGCCTCGGCAAGCCAGCCAGGGGTGAGTGGTGAGGTACCTGTTCGTAGTCTATCGCGTCGTAGGTGTCGGACAGCCAGGTTGAGAGGCGTTCGGCGAGCTCAAGATGGTTGTCGGTTAGCTGTACTTGGGTTGCTGGCCGAGAGGCTGACGGCAGGTGCAGAGCTCGCCTTGCACCGCGATGATTCTGCAAGCGGTAGCGCCTGTGGGGGAGAAATCCGGCGGCTACCGGTTTGCTGCTCGCGGACCAGCACGCTGAGTGATGAAGCATGCCGCCGTGATTTTAAAAGTTGATGCCTACACCGCGACAGCCCTGTTCCACAAAAATATGCGCTGCAGTACGGCGACGCTGAAGGACAGTGTCCGGATGTTCAAGCAGTAGTATACGCTTGCACGCGCTGAGGAGCGCTCTTCAAAGACCGTCTCAGGCTATTTAAAGGCGAGGACGTGTATAGTCGCCACACTGCTCTTTGTTCTCGTTAACTATTATGAGATTCCTGTATCTTTTCTGTCCCCAAATAATAAAATAATAATTTCTAAAAAACTATTTTCTAAAAATTTGAATTCAAATTCTTTTAATAAATTCTTTTCTGTCCCGTACTGCCAGTACCCGTATTTCCCGGCAAGTCCCGTACTGCCCGTACCCGTACTGCCGAACTCTCGGACGACTGCCCGGCAAGTCCCGTACTGCCCGGCAAGTCCCGTACTGCCCGGCAAGTCCCGTACTGCCCGTACCCGTACTGCCGAACTCTCGGACGACTGCCCGGCAAGTCCCGTACTGCCCGTACCCGTACTGCCGAACTCTCGGACGACTGCCCGGCAAGTCCAGTACTGCCCGTACCCGTACTGCCGAACTCTCGGACGACTGCCCGGCAAGTCCAGTACTGCCCGTACCCGTACTGCCGAACTCTCGGACGACTGCCCGGCAAGTCCCCGTACTGCTACCCCGCAACGCCCCCTCCAGGCTGTCGGCCGACCGACATGCGCTGCCGCAACCACTCACGCCACCCCCCAAAAAAACCCGGTACCCTCCGAAAGGGTACTCTTTTTTGTCGCTAAATGGCACCGGTGCCGGTGCTTGCGCTACCACTCGCTCCACACCGGGGAGGGCGGTACCGAGTACCAAGTGCTCCAGCAAAACTGTTTATTTCTTTATATTGCTATAGGCCCCTAAGTTTTGGCAAACTTCTAAAACGTCCTGGTACTCGGTACCCTGGTACTCTTCTTTTTTTTCGCAAAAAAATAAGTAAAGAGTACCGATGCCCGTTGCTAACGCAACACCTCAAACCACACCGGGGCCTCCGCACAGTACCGGGTTGCACCGCCGGCCGGCCGGCCGGACCGCCACCGCCTCCGCCGACCGCAAACACTCACGCCACCGCCGAGGAGGATTTAATATCGCAGCACGCCGCTGTACTTAGCGACTGTACTGAGCGACAGATTGAAAATTAGCGACTGTACTTAGCGACTGTACTTAGCGACCTACTGTACTTAGCGGCAGACTGTGATTCGCGACACACGCGAGTGCCCCCCGATCGAGCGCCCCGCCCGCCCCGCCCGCCCCGCCTATAAAAACGCCGCGCACGCCACAATTCCGCTCACACCTTCAAGCTCTATAGGAATCTCCCCGTGCCCAACCCGAGATCCCCGGGGTCGCTAGGGAAGGGCATCGTAGCGACCAATCCAAGCTCGTCCCCGCAAGATAATAAATCCGGTGCGGCTTCGGCCACGGGGTCACTTGCACTAGGGCGAGCTTGGCTTGGTCGCTAAAGGGTGCCTATATCTTGTTGGTGTCTTCTTCGGGATCCCTACCTTCGGGTATTGCGTGTGGCTTCGGCCCGACTCGTTGAATGCTTGCATGTCATGATTTGCTAACGTGTGCTTGCAGGTCGTCGTCACCACCAAGGACGGAATTCACCCGCCCCGCCCCGCCCCGCCCCGCCCCGCCCCGCCCCGCCCCGCCCCGCCCCGCCCCGCCCCGCCCCTTGTCTATTTTCGCGAAGGAAGGACCGTAACTATTGCTTGGTGTGCTTGCAGGTCGTCAATGCTTTACCGGTGTTTTTAAACACCACCAAGCATGGAAATTTCACTTGTCTTACGAGGTCTTTGTCTTTGTCTTTGTCTTTGTCTTTGTCTTTGTCATATTTTTCAATTTCAATTCAATTTCAATTCAATTTCATTTCCAAAACCCAAATGCTACCGCGCCGACTCCTTGCACTCACGCATTTACTCGCGGAATAAGCTGTCGTCGCTCACGATGCGAAGCCCCGAGTAGCCGCGCACTTTTTTGTTATTGATTGACTTCTTAGCGGAAGTGACGCCGAGCTCGGTCCGAATGATGGTGCCGAGCTTGGTGCTAGAGATGTCTAGCCCGCGCTCCTTCGCGGCGGCGGCAATTTCCCGGCAGCTCACAAAGTCGCCCGGGTTACCTAGCGTTAGCCAATCGCTCACCCCCTCCACCGCGTCCTCATCCCCTTGGCACCACATCTTCGTGTACTCGACTATAGACGGCGTCAAAGCGGGGCGTTGGTCGACGTAGGCGTGGCAAATCATGTACGCGAAAGCCGGCGCCACGTCCGCGCGCTGAATGAAGTCACCAATACAGGGGTCGCCCTTGTGCACGCAACTCAGGTGCTTGAAGGCCTCGTACTTTTCGCCGAGCAGGTAGCGCTCCGTCATCTCGATGAACACCACCCGGTTTTGTGTGGCGTCGTCGGTCTTGAGGTTCATTATCTCGGGCATGTCGTTTGCGAAGGCCCACGCCGTCCCTTGCATCTTGAACTGCATTTCGTCCCGGTGGTTTTGCCGCCCGGAGAAGGTGTCGCCGCCGCTGGAGAGCTCCTTGATGGTGTTGTTGTCAATCTTTATGCCCGGCCCCATTTTCAGCTCCGAGGTGGCCAGCAGGCGGTGGTTCCGGGCCGCCACCATCCAGGACATCGCCTTCGCGGCGTCGCCGGAGCTGCTGCCGGAGTAGATGAGGTTGGCGCTTGCGATCGAGCCCTTGTAGTCGCCGAAAGCCTTAGCGTTCAACTCCATCCAGCCGGACTTCCCGCTGTTGCCGTTGCCCACGACGCAGAAGAAGCGCTTGTCCTCCACGGCGCCGGCGTAGCTCCGGGCGGTGCTCTGAAGGACGAACTCCGCGTTGTCGCCCCACAGCCGGTCCACTATGCGCTCGCGGACCTCGGCGACAACCGCCTCCACCTTGCTCCGGGCCTCGTCGGTCGTCGGGTAGTCGTGACTTAGCTTGTAGAAGACAACAATGTCGGGGGAGAAGGGCAGCAACGTCTGCGTGCGGAGGTCGTACACACCGTTGTTCCACGCGACGCGGCCCTTGCCCGACACCTCGGCGTCAATCAACAAGCGGGGGTCATCCTTTACGAAATCGCGGATCAGGTCCATCACCCGGCGGATCATGGTCACGAAGCGCGCGTGCACGCCGACGTAGGCCGTCGCCCTTTCGATGAGCTTGCGAAACCCATCCATGTTCGTCCGGTCGCGGTAGCAGCCGTCCGCGGGGTCGTACACGTACAGCGTCCCGTTGCATGTCACCGCGCGGTAGCCGTTGTCCTCAAGCCACTCGAGAAAGGCGTACGTCGCCTGCACGTCGTCAAGTCTCTTGAGCGTGGAGGAGGCCGCCATCGACCAAGCCGCCGGCTCCTTCGCCGGCGCCGCAGCTTTCTCCGGGGGCACGGCGAAGGGGAACTCCGAGCCCGGCGCGTGGCTAGGCCGGAGGGCGGCCATCGCCGCTCGGTACTCTTCCGGCGAGTCTGTGCGGGCAAAGCGGTGGAGGCTCCCTATGTTGACGGAGGCGCCGCGCTCGGTATTGGCCGACATGTACATCTTCTCGCACTCGCGTTCGACGAACTTTGCCGGGCAGCCGCGCGACCACTCCTTGTACAACTCTAGTCCGCCCGCCGAGAGCCCGCACGCGTTGCCGGTCCCGAACCCCACGCGCATCCACCGATCCCGGTCGTCCGACCGCTTGATGAGAGGCAGCAACACGGCGACGTCCGCTAAGCTCGCCGCGGGCTGCTGCTGCTGCTGCGGGCTGCTCGCGACTGGTGGGGGCACGGCGGACGGTCCACACCCTTCCCAATCGTCTTCCACCACCTGCGCGACGTAGTCCTTCACATCGTCGTCCGGCCGCTCCATCGTGAGCAGCCGCCCGTCCGCCGCGTCCTTCCGGCCGTTGACGCACGCTAGCAGCCGCCGCCGCGAGTAAACGGACATGTCCCACTGGATGCGGTTGTTCGGGTAGTTCGCGTACGCCGCGTCCAGCAGCCGCGGGATCGTCGTGAAGGGCACGGCGAGGCCGGAGAAGAAGGGGCGGAAGGACAGCTTGTAGCGGCCGTCGGGCGTCGCGCCATGCCGAGTAGCGATCTTGTACGACAGTTGCATATCCCCACCCGGGAGGTCAGTAAGCAAACGCTTCAGCAACGCCGTTTGATACTGAACGTAGTCCGCTATGCGGCGCTTCTCCTCCGCCGGCGGCTCGGCGTCGTGGTACTCCTCATAATCCAAAAATAATTTCGTCTCGACGTTGTCCTCGAGCAGCTCGCGGAGGACGTTGTCAGCGTGGAGCTTCTCGGCGAGCGCGTCGGGCGCAACCGACTCCACGTTATTCCAGTTGTTGAGGGAAACGAGCTTGACGGAGAGAGCCATGGCTGATGATTTATAATACCCCGGAGAAAATAATTTGCGGCCGTCTCAAACGCACCTGCGTTTACGCGGACTCCTCTGCCTGCGCCTGCGCCTGCGCTTCCGCCCGCTTCTGCGCTTTCTTTCGGTGGTAGCGTTCGAGGTTGGTGGCCTTCCGTGCATCCGCGTTGCGCTGGTAGTAGCGGCGGCTCCGCTCCCGGTCCTTTTCGAGGTAAAGCAAGTGTACCTTTGCTATGCGCATAAGTTCGCCGGCGGTCAGCCGCTCAACATACTCGGAGGACGCCATCGCTCGCTTTGTTTCCCCCAAGAAGAGAAATTATTTTCTCCTGCCGCGCGTTTCAGCCGCGTTCGGGACAGAAAAATATTATCTCCTGTGGTGTCAAGAAGCCCGCAGACATGCCAGACTCGCCCGAGGCCAAGCGCGCGCGCGCCAAGGCGCACTACGCCGCGAACACCGAGGAGCAGCGCCTCAAAGCGAATATTCGCAGCATCCTCAAGGGAAAGAAGCCCAACGCCAAGACGCTAGCCGCCTACCGCTGGGGCGAGCGCGAGGTCAACCGCATTCGCTCTATGGACGCCAACTTCCGCCAAGTTCTCGAGCATATCCACGGCGTTGACCTGCGGAAGGTGTACGCCAACGCGACCCCGCTGCCGGCCATCAACCTCCCGCGCGTGCAGGTCGCCCCGGCGCCGGTGCCGCCGCCCCGCCCCGACTACCCTCAGTGCCTTGAGGACACTCCGGAGAAGGGCACCAACACGCCAATCACGTGGGCGCAGATCGACAGCTTTTGGAGCGCCGCCGTGCAGAAGCACAACATGGGGTCCAACAGCGCACGCAAGGTGATGCGCGACGGCCAGCTCGTGGCGGAGAACTACTCCCGCGGCTACCTCGACGCCGTGCGCCGCACCTTCCGGCAGCTGCGCGAGGATATGGCGGGCGCGCAGCCCGAGGACAACGCCGTCCCGGTCCTGCGCGACGCGGAGCGCGTGATGGCGTGGCTGCGCGCCCGGTACTCAAAGAGCGACGTGCAGGTGCAGGCCGACGCCACCGCGGTGGACAGCGCCGTCGGGGCGGTGGCCGGCCGCGACGACGACGAGGACGAGGAGGTGTCCAGCGGCGCGGTGGCAACCTCCGTCGCCGGCGCGCGCTCCCGGGCGCGCACCAAGTCGACGGCGCTCAAGCAGGTCACGCAGACGTACTCGGTGAAGCTCGGGCACATCGCCACCACCTTCGGCGCGTGGGGCGCCTTCCGGAACTCCCTCGGGACGGACGTCCTCCAGGCCTACCGAGGCACCTTCGGCGAGGGCGAGGTCGGCTTGATGCAAGCCCTTCAGGCTGATAAGGAAGTGCAGGGCAACAAGCCGAAAAGCGACCTCCACGCCGTCCCGAGCTATGAGATGCTCGTCCGCTACCTCCCGCGCATCAAGGCGGCGCTCGGCCCCTCCACCGCCTGGCTGGCAGCCTTCCTGCAGGTGAAGCTGCTCGGGCTGCGCGACAACCTCGGGGGCATCGAGATACGCGCCGACGACGGCCGGCGCTTCGACCCGGCGGTCGGCGACCCCTCCCGGGACGATTGGTACAACCGAAACACCGGCGAAATATACGTCGCGCATTTCAAAACTGGGAAAAGCCGCTTCGGCACGCCCTACTCCTTCAAGCTCTCTCAGCACCCCGACATCAAGGCCGCCGTGGACGAGACGCTCGCGCCGGGCCACCCGGAGGCCGGCCGCAAGTGGCTGGTAGGTATCGGCCGCAAGAAGGACGGGCTGCCTCTCCCCGCCGGTCCCAAGGTGAAGAAGGCATTCACCGCCGCCGGCCTTATTTTCAAGCAACTCAACAACGGCCGCCTCATCGACACCTCCGTCACCCCGCTGGACGTGCGCCATGCCCAAGTGACTTGGAAGCACCGCGAGATGTCCCGCCGCAAGCCGTCGCTCACCGCCACGCAAATCAGCGATCAGATCGCCGGCTTCTTCAACCACGCTAGCGACGTCAACATCGGCTACTTGCGCAAGACGTTTGACAGCCTCGATAGCCACCTAGCCACCAAGTCGAAGACCATGCTCCCGACGGGAGCCTTGCCAGCCGTGCAAGAGGATGAGGCTGAGGATGAGGCTGAGGAAGAGGAGCGGTTGGAGGAGCGCCGGGAAAGCAACGCCAAAGCCACAACGAGCGCCCCCACCCGCGCCAAGAAGCAGCCGGTCAATGCGCTCAGCGCCCGAGCGCCCCCGATTGCAAAGCGAGCTCGCAAGCAAAAACCATCACCACCCAAGCCAGCTTCCCCGCCGCCCGCCCGCGGCTTGGCGGGCCAACGCCCAGTGCGCAAGCGTGTCCCGACGCGGAGGGCAGCGGAGTCGGCCCAACAGCAGAAGAGCGCCAAAGGCGCCCCCTCGAGGCGCCGGCGTTCATAACTAGTAGTTATTACACAACAATCGTTTTTATTTGACCCGCGCCGTGTAAGTAAGCAGTAGTGCCAACTCTGAAGCGTACGTTTGCACCATCTATGAGAACGGTCCGTGTCACTGATATTCTCATAATGACATCCGTGCTAAAATTAACGTTGATGCCAGAGTTAGTGTATGTATATTTCTTTTGTCCAAAATTACTCGTGTCCAAACTCTGTACAAATAAAAAGCGTTCAATCTCTATGGACTTGTTTGGGGATAATATCATAACCTCAATACGTGGGTCGCCAAATTGATCTGTTTCAAAATAGTCGTACATAGTTGTTGTGATATTTGTGAAGGAAACCAGCCCGGCAGCCACTTGGACGGTCATAACCGATAATACTGGCAGGCTTAACGCTTGCACCAATGTGTATTTGAATGTTGAGCTAAAGCTATCCAAGCGGGTGTCCACGGCGTCGACAAGAGTGCGGGTGGCCGCGTCCTTGGTGTCCACGTACGCTCGAGTGGCCGCGTCCTTGGCGTTCACGATCGAACGTGTGGCCGCGTCGGTGTCGTCCACGTATTTCTTTGTGGCGGCGTCGGCGTCGGCTGTCGGTGCGCCAACTTGTTCGAGACGGATGCCGCTGAAATTAGCGCTCGTCTCCACTACGAGAGCTTCCGTCCTGAACACCAAGGCGGTCAAAGCCACGGTGAAGATGTGCTTCCAAGGCGTATCGGCAGTGCCTAAATCATATAAATTCGACCCGTTTGGGATAATATCGCCGCATTTCAAACTAGTGCTGCCGATCGACAGCATCGTCGGTGTCACCAAGCTGAAATAGTTGCTCCATCCAGGACGTCCAGGTAGGTCAAACCATCGGGCGTTTTCCGCGACGTAGGACCGTAGAAAGTTGTACGGAATTGCTTCGTCGTCGTGGAGTGGATCAGTTCCTGACAGGCGCACCCGCTTGAAGTACCCAAAGAGGTATCGCCGTAGGTCTTGACCCAGGTTGTAAGCCGAGTCCGCCGACGGCGTGAGCGAGTCACTCAGCACGATGTCAAAATTCGAGGGCTGGGTGGGGTCCATGAACTGCCCGATGTCCGAATACGACAATTTTGAGACCCAAGCCGGCTTGTCTGTCAACCCACCCCACGACGTTGCGCCCGATCCTACGGCATCGTCAACGTACTTTTTGGTCGCTGCGTCGGCGTCTGCTATCGGGGCTGCGACGTTTGTGACGCGATTGTTGCCCGCGTCGATACCCTTGTCGGCGTATATCTCCTCCACATATGCGCGCCGCCACCGGGCGTATGGGTCGCCGAGGTCATACACGCCTTGGCCGTTGGGGGCGAAGTCGCCACTTTTGAAGCTATTTGAGCCGATTGTCACTGTGTCTGTAGTGCCCCCAAGTGAGAAATAGTTCGTCCACATGGGCCGGCCATTTAAATCCAGCCACGTCGCATCCCCTCCGTCGGCCCCATCGCGGCCGGGGTCGCCCTTGGGGCCTGGGTCGCCCTTAGCGCCTTTAGCACCATTGTTGCCGGGGTCGCCCTTGGGGCCGGGTGGGCCGTCATTTCCGGGGTCGCCTTTGTCGCCTTTAGCACCATTGTTGCCGGGGTCGCCCTTGGGGCCGGGTGGGCCGTCATTTCCGGGGTCGCCTTTGTCGCCTTTAGCACCATTGTTGCCGGGGTCGCCCTTGGGGCCGGGTGGGCCGTCATTTCCGGGGTCGCCTTTGTCGCCTTTAGCACCATTGTTGCCGGGGTCGCCCTTGGGGCCGGGTGGGCCGTCATTTCCGGGGTCGCCTTTGTCGCCTTTAGCACCATTGTTGCCGGGGTCGCCCTTGGGGCCGGGTGGGCCGTCATTTCCGGGGTCGCCTTTGTCGCCTTTAGCACCATTGTTGCCGGGGTCGCCCTTGGGGCCGGGTGGGCCGTCATTTCCGGGGTCGCCTTTGTCGCCTTTAGCACCATTGTTGCCGGGGTCGCCCTTGGGGCCGGGTGGGCCGTCATTTCCGGGGTCGCCTTTGTCGCCTTTAGCACCATTGTTGCCGGGGTCGCCCTTGGGGCCGGGTGGGCCGTCATTTCCGGGGTCGCCTTTGTCGCCGGGGTCGCCCTTGGGGCCTGGGTCACCCTTGGGACCTGGTTCAATCCCTGAATCCCCTTCTAACAATGCCCTCCGAGGCGTGCCGGAGGCGTCTAACCCGTACAAGTCCGTGAAATAGGCTTTAGAAAAAGGTCTTGATGTAGAGCCGATATCCACCTGCGTTTCAGCCTTTGGAGTGATGGTAGAGCTAACGTTTTGGTCCCCGTCGAGCAGCGCCCGTCGAGAGAAACCCTCCTCATTCTGCCCAAATAGGTTCTTGGCGTATACGTCGTGGAAGTGCCCGGTTTGCCACGGCTTTGTATACGTCCCAATCGTATTCCCACCGATGTCCGTGTCATTTGGCACGAGATTGGCGTACACCGTGATGTCATCGGTATCAGAGCGTGAGGACTTTAGCATGTTTGCATTGATGCTGTCATTCACGGTGATGTCGGTGGTGTAGATGGTCCACCACGGGTAGTCCAGCGCCCCGAAGTCGCGTTTGTTGTGGTCGACACCGATCAGCCCGTCTCCCTCGATTTTCAGGTGCTGCACGAGATTAGATCCGGCGTCTATTTCCTCCCTCATTTCGCCCAAGGTGTTGCTCAAGCTCGCGCCAGCAAGCATAACGTCTTCGGCGTGCACATTTTTCCATTGGTGCGAATCGCTCCCGAGCGAGTGAATCGGCCCGACCAACGCCGCCGTCGTCGGCAAAAGCGAGGCGCCCACGGTGATGTCGGTGTCAAACCCGATAGCGGTGATGTTGTCGGTGCGGATGTTCGACGCGCTAAACTCGTCGGCAAATCCAGTCACCGTGTCAGTGAGCGCCGTCAAGTCCGTGTCCTGCCGGTCATTTTCCGTCTCCTCCAGTGTCACCCGGGCCGCTAGCTCGCGGTACAGGGATTCTATTTGGGATAGGTCCACCTCCACTGCCCGGCGCCCGTTCAGCTGCAGCGGCGCCGATACTTGCCGAGACTGGTTCATCTTTGTTAATCTTAGCAAAAGCAATTTTTATCGTGGCTGTAAACCGTGAGCCGTTGAGCTCGAGCGTCCGCCCGTCGTCGTCGCTGAGCCGGAGGCTAATGTAGCTGAGATACCGGTTGAAGACGTCGACGAAGGCGTCGGAGCTGTAGTGATCAATTTCATTGAACTGTGCCGAGCTGGGGATCTTCGCTAGGATGTCACCCACGCGCCGAGTCCGGGGGTCGCGGTTTTGAGTGAGGAGGTTGCTATGCACGAAAACGCTGGTAGTCCGCGTCAAGTCCACGATACGGCTGGCGGTGAGCAAGAGATCTCCTCCGTCGACGTTTTGTGCTGAATCACCGACTGATAAGCCTAGAAGACGCGTACACGTTGTACCTTCCCCGATCACGACATGATGATCTGCTATTTCCGTTGCAACTATAGACAGCCTATTAGTGTTCTCGTCGTAACTCGCGACGTACTCATCGAGACGTCCATCATTTAGGAATGCGACGATATCGTCTATCGAACGGTTGCCGTGGGGAAGGTTGATGGTGACCGGCTCTCCAGGAATCTCACCACCATCGTCGTATTTTAGGACCAGCGTGTCGTTGCCTTCAAATATACTGTAGTACGTATGAGGCAACCACGCGTTTAGCAGCCGAACCTGCATGGTGAAACCCTGGGGGACGGTCAGGGGATCTAGTAGGGAGAAAACGTATGTACCGTCATCGAGCTTCGCGTCAGCGTACGCCGTGTCCAAGTACAGCTGCTGGAGCATTCTTTTAAACAATATCGAAGAAAAACTGGGGCTGGGGCTGGATTGTTGGTTTCTCGGTCCGTGACCGGCGCTTTTCAGCCTTTGCCGTTCTGGCGCGTAGGAGGGCTGCCTTCATTTTCTCGCTTGCTACTCGTTTATTTTTGGGCTTCGGGTCAAGGCCGGTTGGTTCTTTTTCGCCGGCCGAAATCTCTCCACTAGCCACATCGCTCCCCCCAGTATCGCCAGGTACCTCAGGAACGGTGTCTTGTTCACCGTCTCCGTCACTGCCGTCGCCGCGTTCGAGATCGCTGCGTCCCATACCATTTCTTTTCTTACTACAATAGAAAAGAAATAGAACGATGGCGTCTACTTCGTCTACTCCTTCACTACTCGAGTCTATCGGTTCGGAGGTGGTTCACGGGGAAGCGGTTTCCTCCATTTCTGCGAGTAAGTCCACCCAGACAGATCCCCATTTGCTTGCTCGGAGCTCAAACTACGGGACGGCGGCGTGGTGGAAAGAAAACTTCGGCGGATTCGGCTTCACCGACGAGCAATACCAAGTGTTGGAGGCAGTAACCTGGGGGGTGGCTCCAAAAGAAATAAGAAAGTATTATAGAAAGAAGAACTTGAGACAATGCGTTTCACCATCGAAAAACGATCGACATTCACAGTGAAACCCCCGGCTTTCTTGTGTGACAAGAAAATCCACGAACAAATCGTGTCGCCGCTGCCCGACCGTCCGTTTTTCATGGCGATTATCGGCTCCGCGGGCACGGGTAAAACGTCGATGCTCGTCAACCTCCTCTCGAGCAAGCAAGCCTACCGCAAGGCGTTCCATCACGTGCACGTTGTCATGCCGTCTCACTCCGTGGCGAGTTTGAAGCGGAACATCTTCAAGAACCACAACAAGATGCACGACGACCTAGATTGGGCGACCCTCGACGGAATTCGGGAGGCAGTCAAGCTGGCGGCGGAAAAAGAAAAAAACAGTCTTTTAATTCTAGACGACGTGACCGCGTCCTTGAAAGACAATGAGATCCAGCACATTTTGCGCGAGCTGATATTCAATCGTCGCCACTACCGGCTGTCAATAATCATCCTTGTTCAGTCTTACAACTCGATGCCGCTTGGCATACGCAAAACGCTCAGCCATTTCCTCATGTACAAGCCCCGGAACAAGAAGGAAACCACAGCGATATTCGAGGAGCTGATCACGCTTCCGCGGGATGAAGCGGACGAGGTCATGAGGTTTGTCTTCGACCGGCCATATGCCTTCATGTATGCCGACACAGGGACTGGGGAGCTGTACAAGAATTTCGATCGTATAGGTATACATGACAGCAATGCCGCGGCGGAAGACAAAGATTACTCAGTGGGGGAAAAAGCAGCCGAAGAAACCGGCGGCCGATAAGAAACAAAAACCAAAGCCGAAACCAAAAACCCGTACTTTACGTAATCAAAATATGCGGGTCAGCGTCGTGCAGAGCGTAAATAGCGATCCTATGTCACAACTTCTCCCCCCTAGCAGAGGGTGGACAATGGTAACCCCCTCACCGGCACCTATTATAATTCAGCAACCTGTGGGCGTTAACAGCTGGCCTGCTGACTACGACTATCACAACAAGATGCAGCGACAAGACCCATTTAAGAACGTGGCGGCGCCCATAGGCGAAAAGCCTGTGTTGGAAACTAGGTCCCAGCCAAAGCCTTCGACTGACGCACCATCAACTTCGGGTGTCAAACAGCTCGTTCGTTCTTTCGAAGACCGTGAACAAACAGGAGTTGATGATTCATATATTCTTAACAATCCTCACATGTTTGAACCAAGAGTAATGGACGAGCTTTCGGAGCGGTTGGGAATAGAATTTCCGGCAGGAAAAAAGAGGAGGGGGAAGGAGGAAAAGGCATTATACATTCGAGAAAAGCTGGCCGAGAGGCGAAAAAAGGGCAAAGCACCTGTATAAAAGGTGATTTAGGGTCAGAAACAAAAAAATCTGGGCTTATAGCAAACACAACATGGGACTCGGGCACTTCATCGGCGAGAAGCTTCATAACCTACGCACAATTGGCCAGAAGGTCGCACACGGCGTTCGAGTGGCTGGGAATAAGCTCGGCGGATGGATGCTCTCAGCCGCTGCGCCGGTCGCCGCCTTCAACCCAGTTCTCGGGGCTGGTATCGCGTCGGCCGGCGCCATTGCCCGCGGGATCGGCGGGATTGCGGGGGGTGTGGAGGGGGTTCTTGATGGAAAAGCGCCAGATATAAATAGTATGAAGGGTCACGCTGCGGCTGTCAGATCAGCGTACGGCCAGATGAGAGGACCAAGATCAACTATTGAAAGAGGCTAACGAAAACAATTGCTAACGAAAATTTTTTCTGTAACGATACTATAAACAATACACCATGACCGAAGTGCGAAGCTCTATCAGCGATTCGTTCGTGTACGGGATCAAGCCTAAGGCGGCGCCGGCGACCAAGAGTCGTGTGCATATCTATCCCGAGAACGGAACGTCTGGGTTCAGTCCGGGTAATACCATTAAGTTCGTACTCCCTACGGGGAACCGGGGAGAGTACCTTAATTGCAGGCAGAGTTATTTGAAATTCGAGCTTCATAATCTTGACGGGACGGCTGCTAATAAAATTAAATTGGATTACTCTGCGCACGCGCTTATTCGTGCGTTGAAGGTGTCAGCGAGCGGGGGCGCTGGCGGGGGGACACTCGAGAACATCGAGGAGTATAACGCCCTCTATCACACGCTTTTGGACCTATCTGGCACATCGGGCCAAATGAATTTCACTGGAAGCGTCGCGGAGGGCTTTGACACCGAGCTTGCGGGAGGATCATCGCAAGTGTTCTGTATTCCTCTCATGAGCGCAATCGTTGGAAGCATGCAGCAAAAGTATCTCCCGGTCGGCAACATGAATAGGACGCACCTGATGCTTGAGCTTACATTGGGGGACGTGGCGAAGGTGCAGGAGAAAAACTTTCCATGGGTGCTACGAAACGTCGAGTACGTTGCAGAGATGATCCATCTCGCTCCCGACGTCGATCGGGCGATTTTTGAGGCCAATGGCGGGCGACTAGTCATTCCGTATACAACCTACTCCCAGCACCGCTGGATCGCGTCTAACGGTTCGGGCTCCATGAGTATGGCGTTCTCCAGCCCTTACAAGGCCTTGAAGACGCTGATTGCCATCTTCCGAAAGGACGAGGACAACTATAACACCAAGAAGTATGTATCAACACGCAACAATCCAATCGGTAACGGCGGCCGGTATCAGTTTACCATTAACGGTGTTCTAACGCCGTCGAAGCCCGTGGACTCGAATCCCGAGGCGTTCGCTGAGGCGCAAAAGGCCTTCCACGCGTATGGTTGCTTGGAGCACATGGGGATCATCAATGCGGCCACGTGGGCTGCGAACGAAGGAAAGTATATCATAGCCACGGACCTTGAGTCGCAGTCACACAAGACCATGTTCAGTGAGAATGGGGTGAACGTGAGTACGAGTGTTAGCCACCTAACGGCGCAGTTTGGGGCTCAGTTAACCTCCAGTCTGACCGTTGACGTCTTTAGCCACTACGGCGGGTTCATTGAGGTTGCGGCAGATGGACTGGTGAGCGTCTATGTATGATCATTTTCTGTACCATAAACAAATGTTTGCGCGCAGGATCGTCGTTAGCTCCCAAGAGCGCGTGAGCGGCGAGAAACACGCATTCTGCGTTCGCACGCCAGCCTTTCAGAACGGCAGCGGCTTCCAAGGTAAACCCCATGTTCGCTTCGCGCTCGAGTGGTGTACACCGATCACCGGCTTCACTGGTGTACAGCCCGACCCCCTTTCGATCATGCTGTGCTCTCCGTCGATCCGGCAGTCGAATTCCTACAAGAGCTGGGACCCTGCTAATAACGACTCCATCCTAGCTCTTTTGCAGTCTTGGCGCGGCGGCAATGTCTTTGGCGAAATGGCTGATTCGTCGTACGTGCAGAGCAACACGTGCGCTGGGATATGCGACGGCTCGCGGCTAGTACGCGGTGACATGTCTTTCTACCTCCTTCAGGGCCCGACGAAGCTTAGAACCAGTGTGCTCCCGTGGACTCCTACTTTCGTTAACGACTACACCTTCAGCGTAGTCTTCTGGGTGGAAGAGCCCGAGCGTAGCATTTATCCGCCCTTCTTTCACGTGTGGATGAATGTCCGCGGACCAAACGAAAGGGTCCCCGTCGACTTCCGCTCTTTCCGTATGGACCGAAACGACGGCACAAGGTGGCAGGTCGCTGTCTCGCATTGCTCGTTGATTCACCTCTACGGCTCGCAGGCGTTCGGGCTCGCAATCACTAGCAGGACCTTCGTCGACGATCCGTACCAAGGCCTAAGCGTCCTCGGATTTCTACCGGGATCACGCGCGCAAGACGCGTTGAGCTACGTGGGCCAAAAGCTCAGCCTTAAAGGTGTTAACGAGGACACTGTGGGGATTCCGATCCGGCGGCCGCTAGATAACGTGGGTGAGATCGACCTTCAACTGCGGACTGCGACGCAATTTACGGAGCTTGGCAGTGGCGAGTCCACGGCGTACGTAATTTGTCTCACGTTCTACCAAATACCAGACGAAGAAGAATGACCTTCCGTCATACGCTCGGAACGGCGAAGTTCCCTGGGAGTGTTTTGCCCCCGGGGCTGCACGAGGGCTTTGTGGAAATCTTCGAACCGCAATCAGACACCAGCGGCATCTTCGACGTTGATGAGGACGATTCAGCCCCGGAAATGGTGGAGAGCTCTATAGAGGTCAACCCCGCCGACGCCTTCAGTGTCACCATCACGCTTTCTTTCTTCGACACGTAGTAACACACAATGCCACTTGTCCAAACAAACCTGCGGTTGTCGGACACCAATAGGCCCGATGTAACCACCTACCTCCCGCCGTGGAACTACCTACTCGGCTTTACCACGAGCATCCGGCAAAATAGCATCGGGAACACGGTAGAGGAACCGAGGATTCATACAATGATTGACGTGGGCGGACTTGACATCAGACCCGGCACCCTTTTTCTCAGGTCAAAACAAAATGAGTGAAAGCGAGGCCGCCGTTCAGATAGAAAATCCCTTGCTTGAGAAGTGGCGCGCACACGCGAAAAAACTCAGGCGATTGCATGGGGATTCCTATTCTTTCTTCAAGGGACGTGCGGACATGGCCTTGTTCACCACCGTCGCACTGAGTCTCGGTGTGGGTTGTCTTAATCTCACGTACGGCATCGGGCAGCCTTCGGCTACCACCGGGGTTCCCGCGATCGTTAGCGGTTGTTTGTCCCTACTCAGCGGGTCCGTGGCGGCGGTGAATCGTGGGCTCGAATGGCCGAACAAGGCTGAGCGCCACAACGACTATTCGTCACGGTTCGGCGAGGTCGTTCGTGATATCAACACGGAATGTACGCTCCGCCACCTGAATGAAGCCGAGTATACGTCGGAGGGGGATTTCATCCGTCACACGAGCAATGTGATGAGCCGCCTAGAGGAGAACGCTCCGAATATTCCCGAGTGCATTGAAAAATCTTACTCTAATCCAAAATGAGTGGCGTCACCGAAGTACGGCTTTACCGAAACACCGTCGACGAAGTTCCGGCGGAGTACACCAACGTCACCGCGGCGGTGCTCAACTCGTCGACGAAAAATCACGCCACCGGCGTCAAACGGTACTTGGATGGCGTCGCGACGGTGAGCGGGCTCGAGGGCGGGACCCACTACTTTTGGGTGGAGCTCATTGATGCCCGCGGCAACACGGCGGGGCCGCAGCCGGTCGGAGACGTGCATATCCGCCATGAAATCCTCGACACGAAATTGGTGGAGCACGGAAACAACATAGTCGCCGAGGGCGATACGATCAAATTCAACGGGTCAAGTTCCTACGCAAGGATCGCCGATATCGGTGAAGAGGGGGTAGACTACGGCGAGTACGTACGGTCCGGAACATGGTCGATGACGTTTTGGATCAAGCCGCTAGTCGATACATCCCAAGAGATGCGATTTCTAGTTTTAAGGGAAAGTGGAATCGGGGTAATACATATTACTAACAGAAATATAGGATCCATTGACTTAACCGAACTCGCATTAAACCTTATGAAAAACACGTGGCATTTCTTCGCCCTATCGGTAGTCGATCACCACTGGACGATGCACACAAGCATAAACGGTTTGGCCCTCACAACAACATATTTGGGCGAGTGGAACATCTCGTCAATGCAGTCCAATAGGATGTTCATCGGCGTGAACAACGGTGGGACGACATTTCCCTATCCTTCCTATGAGTTTTGGTGGGACGGATACGCGAGGAAAGTTACAATTGACAACCGCCCGCTGACCGGGGAAGAGGTAACGGCGATATATAACGCGACAAACCCTGCGGACTAGCCATGGCGCATGCGCGAGTGCTCGGCGGTGGCGTGAGTGCAAGGAGTCGGCGCGGTAGCATTTGGGTTTTGGAAATGAAATTGAATTGAAATTGAATTGAAATTGAAAAATATAAAGACAAAGACAAAGACAAAGACAAAGACAAAGACCTCGTAAGACAAGTGAAATTTCCATGCTTGGTGGTGTTTAAAAACACCGGTAAAGCATTGACGACCTGCAAGCACACCAAGCAATAGTTACGGTCCTTCCTTCGCGAAAATAGACAAGGGGCGGGGCGGGGCGGGGCGGGGCGGGGCGGGGCGGGGCGGGGCGGGGCGGGGCGGGGCGGGGCGGGTGAATTCCGTCCTTGGTGGTGACGACGACCTGCAAGCACACGTTAGCAAATCATGACATGCAAGCATTCAACGAGTCGGGCCGAAGCCACACGCAATACCCGAAGGTAGGGATCCCGAAGAAGACACCAACAAGATATAGGCACCCTTTAGCGACCAAGCCAAGCTCGCCCTAGTGCAAGTGACCCCGTGGCCGAAGCCGCACCGGATTTATTATCTTGCGGGGACGAGCTTGGATTGGTCGCTACGATGCCCTTCCCTAGCGACCCCGGGGATCTCGGGTTGGGCACGGGGAGATTCCTATAGAGCTTGAAGGTGTGAGCGGAATTGTGGCGTGCGCGGCGTTTTTATAGGCGGGGCGGGCGGGGCGGGCGGGGCGCTCGATCGGGGGGCACTCGCGTGTGTCGCGAATCACAGTCTGCCGCTAAGTACAGTAGGTCGCTAAGTACAGTCGCTAAGTACAGTCGCTAATTTTCAATCTGTCGCTCAGTACAGTCGCTAAGTACAGCGGCGTGCTGCGATATTAAATCCTCCTCGGCGGTGGCGTGAGTGTTTGCGGTCGGCGGAGGCGGTGGCGGTCCGGCCGGCCGGCCGGCGGTGCAACCCGGTACTGTGCGGAGGCCCCGGTGTGGTTTGAGGTGTTGCGTTAGCAACGGGCATCGGTACTCTTTACTTATTTTTTTGCGAAAAAAAAGAAGAGTACCAGGGTACCGAGTACCAGGACGTTTTAGAAGTTTGCCAAAACTTAGGGGCCTATAGCAATATAAAGAAATAAACAGTTTTGCTGGAGCACTTGGTACTCGGTACCGCCCTCCCCGGTGTGGAGCGAGTGGTAGCGCAAGCACCGGCACCGGTGCCATTTAGCGACAAAAAAGAGTACCCTTTCGGAGGGTACCGGGTTTTTTTGGGGGGTGGCGTGAGTGGTTGCGGCAGCGCATGTCGGTCGGCCGACAGCCTGGAGGGGGCGTTGCGGGGTAGCAGTACGGGGACTTGCCGGGCAGTCGTCCGAGAGTTCGGCAGTACGGGTACGGGCAGTACTGGACTTGCCGGGCAGTCGTCCGAGAGTTCGGCAGTACGGGTACGGGCAGTACTGGACTTGCCGGGCAGTCGTCCGAGAGTTCGGCAGTACGGGTACGGGCATTACGGGACTTGCCGGGCAGTCGTCCGAGAGTTCGGCAGTACGGGTACGGGCAGTACGGGACTTGCCGGGCAGTACGGGACTTGCCGGGCAGTACGGGACTTGCCGGGCAGTCGTCCGAGAGTTCGGCAGTACGGGTACGGGCAGTACGGGACTTGCCGGGAAATACGGGTACTGGCAGTACGGGACAGAAAAGAATTTATTAAAAGAATTTGAATTCAAATTTTTAGAAAATAGTTTTTTAGAAATTATTATTTTATTATTTGGGGACAGAAAAGATACAGGAATCTCATAATAGTTAACGGACTGATGCGCTGCTGACCACGACGCCGAGCCGCCGAGTCGCCGATTGTATCATCCGCGTTGTACAGGCACAACAGTGCTCTGTGTACTGCCGCCCAATAGGCTAATTCCTATTATTTTATTATTCAATCCCATAATTTATATTAGATATAATGTATGGTTAACTCAGGAATTTATCAGCAATTATCATTGGAGCTCTTTTATTTCATGTCGGAATAAAGATTGCAATCGAACTATTTGCTGGAATATTTGCGAGTGAATTTGTATTATTGGAATACAACAGATAAGAAAATCATATAATGACGTCTGCTTCAGGTACAGTCACCGGGACAGCTGGTCGTAGCGTACATTCCGCCGCCACCGCATGCGCATGCGCGGCTGAGCTTGGGTCGGGAGCCCGCGAGCTCGGAACTTGGTAGCGGTGAGCGTGACGCCTGCCCGCCTATTCGTGTTTGCTTTTGTCTCGGCGCTCTCCTACGCTGTGGCATCGCGCGGTACCTGTACATAAAGTTCTCCTTTTTATCGTCCGCGGTCACTCGCCGTCGGCGGCTCCGGTGCGTTTTATTTGTACCATCGCCAGCGTGACCCTCCCGGGATCTTTTATTCGTCGCTCGACCCGTGACCGGGTACAAATACCCGTACCGCCCCTATTATCGGCATCCTCGAGACCCTTGGCCGCTACCGGTACCGCTACAACTTTCGCCCGCGCGTGGTCATCCCCTTCACCAAGGCTCAAGGCATCGGCACGCGTCATCGCTATCACTGTACTGGTACTACAACTTCAGTACTGCTCTAAGTTCATTCTAATCGCTACCCGTACTCGGAGCCCGCTATTTGCAAGGTCATCCTTTATCGCTTGGCGCCCCGCTACGATACGGCGTTGTACGACGGAGTTGCCTTCCGACTCTTGCTGTGGTTGGTACACGGGTACCAAATAGCTTCTTTGCTCTTTTCTTGAGCATCTCCATCGCGGGCTCCAAGGCTCCCCACTACAAGCAACGCGAGGTTAGAGGCGCGACGGACCGGCATCGAGGAGCCCACCACGTCGGCGGCGAATCTTCCCTCCAAGGCACGCCATAGCGCCACCTCGAGCGACTTCCGGTATAGTCCAAGCCACATACCCCCCCCCCCCCCCCCCCCCCCCCCCCTTCTTCGACCCGGCGTGTTCTACTTATATTAGGACGCGACACACGTGCCACCCCGGATGTCCGCCGCGGCGACCCGGCCGGGACATAGTCATCGGCGTCCTCCACCGCCACCTCTAGGCCGGTCGCCCGGCGGCGGGGCAAGGTCGTGCCCCATGGCCCCCGCTCCGGGTGACCTTCCGACATCATCACCTACTAACGCTCAAGCGCCTTCGCATGCCTTACGACCTGGACATACTCCGTCTCGTTTTTTACCCCCCGCTCCTTTGAGGTGCGTTAGTTGCTCAGCGTCGTTCCCGACCCTTCAAGCGCTATGCGCCCACCTAAACTCCCCCGCGACAACGTGCACTTTTGCGCCCGACAATTGCCCAGTTGTGGATGCCGATCGCCACCTTCTCGCGCCGTGCACTTTTTGCGGACGATACTTTCGGAGCGGTGGCCTTAGTAGACACCTACATTCCTGCTCTCACCGCAATACTACGCCATCCCAACAGCCGGCATACGGTGCTTCGCTCCCGCGTGGTCGGCCGTCCCCGCCGCATCCCCAGTCCTTGCCCCCCGCCGTCCAATGGTGCCTTAATCATGGGGCCACTGGCGGGGAGAACTCTAAAGCCTTCTTCGAGTCCTACCTCCTTTCTTTCCGATCTAGTACGTCCTCGAACGGCGTCCCCCCTTCGGTGGTACGCCTCGTCAAGCCGGTCTTCGAGGAACTTGTCGGTTGCGTTTTGTCTTTCCGCGGTAGGGCCACCCAAGGGGCTTCCGCGGAAGCGGCTTGGGCGGCGTTGCTTTTATTTCCGCGCTTAGTTTTGCGCCCCATGGCTGATTTCACTTCTGCGGGGCATCTGCCCCCTGACCCGGTCGCCGATTACCGTGACAACCGCTTAGCCCATTGGGCGTCAGGAGATCTTGATACATTGTTTTCCGCCGCTCGCGCCCACGCATCCCTTACCAATGGGCGGGCACCGCCACCTACCTCACTTTCGAGGGCCGGTACCGACCCCATCTCCCCTTCGCAACCCTTTCATAACGGCGTCTCGGCCAAGGTCGCCAACCGGGCGGCTAGTCTAGCTGCGGTTGGGGAGTACCGCCGTGCTATGGAGGCCCTAAGCTCCAACCCCGTTGCAAGTGGTCGTGGGGTGCACGAGGAATTATCACGGTTGCACCCACAAGACGATGACGACCTCGCGGACGTGTTGCCGGATCCCTTCTCCCTCCCTCGTATCAAACTCCGCGCTTCGGAAGTCGATATTATGGAGGTCGTTGCTAGATGCCCTCGAAAATCTAGTCCTCACGTCGACGGTTGGAGGTTTGAAACTCTTCGCGCGTTGGGTTCCCCTTGCACTCTCACCGGTTTAGCCGAAGCCATCGTGAACGCAGAGGTTCCACCCGGCGTTGCTTCATTCCTTGCCTCTGCCACACTTATCCCGCTAGACAAGCTCGATCCCGAACAACGACGCGCACAAGAGCAAGAACTTCGCGACCAAAAGGGGACGTTGCGCCCGATTGGAATTGGCTCCGTTTTAGTTCGTTTCGCGAATCGCGCGCTTCTCGCCGTAATTGGTGACGAAGTGTCTCAATGGTTGGCTGCTCGGCACCAATTTGGCGTCGGCGTTCGCGGCGGGGTTGAGATCGTACAATTCATGGTTCGAGCCGCGCTTGACGCTTCACCGGACTGGGCGGACATGCAAGGCGACGCATCCAACGCGTTCAACGAGTTCCTGCGGCGTCCCTTGTTTGAGGAGTTGTCCGCAAATCCCGCGCTTCGACCGTTGCTCCGCGTCGCTACTATGTTGTATGGCCGTCCATCTACCTTGTACGTTTACGACTCATCAAATGCTCACGGCCCGGCCATGCGCATTCCGAGTACCCGCGGAGTCCATCAAGGTTGCGTCCTCGGGGCCATGTTCTTCGCAATTGTTGCCTCCAGGGTATACAAGCAATTGGCTGCGATTGCCCCGAACGAATCCGTTCTCTGCGGTTATTCTGACGATGTTCACTTCTTGGGACCCCCTCCGTCTCTCGTGGCTATTGGCGACGCTATGCCGGAGGCGTATGCTAGCGTTGGCCTCACCGTAACCATCCGCAAAAACTGTTTGTATTCCCCTTTGGGTGTCGGTGATGCTTTCGATAACTTACCCGACGGCCACATCATGCGGGGAGTAAATGTCTCCACGGAAGGGACGAAAGTATTGGGGGGGCCAATGGGTACATCCGATTTTGCTCGAGACGTGTTCGAAACGGCCTTAAGTAAGTATGAGGCCTACGGCGAACGTCTAAGGGGTCTAGCGGCTCACCGGCACACTCACACTGCGCTTCGTATCCATCAACATTGCAACCGCCGCTTCGGACACTTTGCCCGTACAGTCCCCCGAGGTCTTGGCAGGGGTGAGGGCTACGGTGACACCGTCGAAACATTCCTCGAGCGCGCTGACAATGCCACCCTAGATGTGGCGGCTGAGATATTGGGCCTTCCCGCATCTAGCCTACCCAGCAACACTCGCTCCGAGATGTCTCTTCCCATACGTTTCGGCGGCATGGGGGTGGGGGATTTGGCTGCCTTGGCGGATGCGGCCCATGTCGGAGCGGCCGGTTTGGCAGTGGGCTCAGCTATTCGTTTCCTTACAACACAAGACGCTCGCGTGCGCGGGGATTCCCAAGACGATGTTCCAATGGAGCCGACCATGTATGGACGGTTAGCGAGTGCTATGACCACAGCGGTGTCCCGTAGGCATGGTACACCGGACGGAGACGACGGCGATAACGAACCCATGTGGTCGTTAGAACTCGCTTCGTCGTGGGCGCGCTTGGACGCTGCGTGCGGTTCTCACGCTCTCGCCGAGTCTGAACCTTTGATAACCACAGCCTTAGCGATGCTCCCCCCGAAACGTCCAACGGTGGCTCGCGCCGGCTGCGTTGCCGAAGCCCGATCAAACAACGAGCAGATTGCCCAGTCCCTTGATGGCCTACCCTCGCTCGTCCCTCTTTCTGCGTTTGCCACGGACATCTTTCCAAAGCTACAAGCCGACATCAGTGAGCGTGTCAACTTGTTTCGCTTCGCGAAGCTCGCTCCCACGTTTTCCAACCGCGCTCGGCCGGAGTCTAGGCGTTTTCTATCTCGTCTCGGCCACGGCGCCCTTGCGTTTTTGGCTTCGGACCCGCCTACTTCGGGTCGCCTGGGCGAGCTCCGTGAAAAGTTCCCTGAGCACTACGACGCAGTTTTCCGCGTCGCGGTCTGTCGCATCTTCGGCCTACCCTCATCTCGCATCCTCTCTTCTCTACGCTCCCCCACTGCTTGTGCTTCTTGCCATCTCTCGGTTCAAGCTATGCGGGGTGCGTTCTCGTCGGCGGGTGTTGACATGTCGGATGATGCGTGGGCCACTGCTTTTGCGGACCATTTGGCTCGTTGCGGCGGAGATGCTTCGGTCCACACCGCTCACTCTTGGTTAGTGACGGCCCTTGCGGAAATCATCTCCGAGGTTCGTGGCGCACTCGGGGTTGGCGTCGAGGTCCTCACAGATCCCACGATGTTAGTTCAACTCCCCAACGGCAACGACGGTCTCCCCGCGGATGTGGGTGTCTTGCACTATCACGGCATCCGAGGCTCAAAACTTGCCCTTGATGCCGTGGTTTCCGGTTTGTTCGGCGTGTCTAGCCCCCCGTCACCCGAAGTCGCTCTCCGCCGTGCTGAGAAGACCAAGTTCGAGAAGTACTCGGAGGGGTTGAGGAGTCGCCCCGACATCCGCTTCATTCCCTTTGCAGTCACGGAATTTGGTACTCTTGGCGGCCACGCCACGGCTTTCTTGACGGAGCTAGCCAAGCAGGCAGCCGCATCTAAAGGGATGCACGTGGGCAAGTTGTTGGCCTCATGGCGTCGAAAGGTCTCTCTCGCCGTCCATGTTGCTCACGCGGACAACGTCTTGCGTGGTTTGTCCGCCGCTGCGGACGGCACGGAGGCCGCTTCTTCCTCGGCTGGGATGCCTTCTCCGGCCACGGCGCTCTTCACCCGCGCCATGGGCCGCAAGCGTCCCCGTGCTTCCTCGAGCGGCGCGTGAGGCGCCGCTTGTCGCCTCCAAGTGTTGCATTCTCGGCGTGGCTTAAGAGTTTCCTTAGTATAATCTGCTAGGTTTATGCACAATGTAGTGCTTTCCTTTTGCTGTGCTTTGGATTCCGTGATCCTCTTGTCACTCTTGCCCTCTTGTTTCCCCTCCCACTTTCCCTGTCCGTGCTCATCTGGTTCTTCTTGTAAACAAAAAAGAAAAGAGATATAATGACGTCTCCTTAAATAGCGATAAATAAATGTGCGTGATGAAAAAGAACAAAAAGTCGAACCAACATCGGACAAAGGTACAAAGTTTAATTATTCCTGAATAAATTCAAAATACTAGTTAAATTGGGTAACGCATCTTTGATTTGACGCCTCCCTTTGCTCATTGGTGTGAAGCATTGTAAGTAATCCTCAGCGGGTGTCAATTGCCGGCGGGCACACGGACGGTGTCGCTACTGTGCGGGAGACGTCGATGAACGTATTCCCGTCCCGTCCCGCCCGGGCCCTGACAACAGCGCCGTGACCAGGGCTTGGCATTTCGAGTATATAGAAGAGACACACCGGTAGCAAAGGAAGCGAGCTGAATAAGGCAGGTCACCATGGATCCCAAAGAAGTAGAAGCGGCGGGGAAAAAGTTCAAGTACACTGCGCTGGCGGCACTGGGCAGTTGGAAGAAGCCGAGTCGGAAAGATGCGGACAACGACGAGACGCCGGTGCTGATGGCCACCCCAAAACGCACTCTGACATACACAAATCGACAGGGAGAGGAGGCTATCGGTAGCGAAGAGGCAAAGGTGTGCTTCACTAGGCCCAAAATACAACCCACACAGTGCTCACAGGAAAGCAGCGGCGACAGGTCTACAGGCGGAGCTCCGGCAATGACCTAACTGTCGATATTGAATTATTCACCCGCTCGTAGAGCGCGAAGTAGCACAATGTGTCATCTACGAGGTCCGAAAACTGAAATTCGGCTTAGCATGCCAATGATCTTGCGTTGTTGTGGTCGCGCACGCCCGTCACCTGGCACCGTAGTGGCGTCGTTGGGCTCGTGAGTGGAGCTACGGCGGGCAGACCTGGCTGCTAGTGCCTAGATAGTCTAATTACAAAACATATATGCAAGGGATATAGACTCTCTCAAAGAGAGAGGAGGGTGCTCTGTGTGAGATTTCCTTTATTTGTCTATGTCTGTGTTCCCAGCATCCTCTCCTGTTGTTGACGGCCTGTTGTGTAGGAAGCGGGGGAGGAGCCTAGTGGTGAGGAGGGCTTCATTCCGCTTCTTGACTCTCCGCCGAGGTGGCCTCCTGAAGGGCGCTACGCTGAGCCGCCGGCAGCGCAGCCCAGCGCGGCGGAGTGGAGGCAGGCGCAGCAGGAGGCAGTTGCGACGCTGGCAAGGCACCGTAGGAAGTGGATGCCGTGGATGTCTGACACTCTTGACCGCATTTCCAGCCCCCTGCTTCGACTGCACAATGGTATGCCCCACCTTTCTTAGTTGTGCATCCATACATGCACACAATGTCAAGTATTGAAGCACACTAAAGCACCCACTCACATGCACATGCACACTCACGCTGTGATAGAAAAGAGTTATATACCCCCACTAATGCAGGATCAGCCATCACGCGCACTTTCACACGCAATTCACACGTTTAGCTCACATAGACGCACACGTAGGTACATACACATACCTACAGAAGCACACACACACACACACACACACACACACACACACACACACACACACACACACACACGCACACTCAAACGCACACACACGCACACTCCCTCCCTCGCTCTTTTCGAAGACAACGGATAGATTGACACACACACACACACACATACGCAGATTGTCACACAGATGTGAACACACACATATACACACGCACATACACACGCACATATCCCCCCCCCCCCCCCCCCACACACACACAGTGTCTCTAGGTTTCTGTTGTAGTTACCAATGCATCATCAGGCGTCGTTGCAGGATGGCTTGGGTGGTGGGTGAAATTGAGCTGTGTTTAAAGGCTTTGTTTGCCGTGGCGGCCCTGCTTGTGTGTTTGTGTGGCTCAGAGATAACGGATTTCGTGAAGTTAGTAACGCCAACGGAGGAGGAGAAGAAAGACAGGGAAGACGCGCTGCAGCGCACACGGGAGCTGGTGAACGCGATCTGGCCCAACGCGGAGCTGAAGGTGGGTGCCCATTATTACATGTATGTCCCAAACGGCGTCAATACGCATATTCACTGCTGCTTCTTCACAGGGTAGGCAGGTAACAATTGGGGAAGGGGGGGAAGGGGGTGGATGCCAGTGCACTCTTGCAAATGGTCAGTTATTTTTTGTGACATGAATTCCTTCCCCATCCCCGTCATTCGTTTTATGCACACACACACACACACACGCACACACACACACACACACACACAAGCAAACACACACACACACACACACAGACTCACACACACACACACACACACACACATACACACACCATCCGCACCCACACTTTCCCAAGCTTTGCTCGTTTATCTTCGTTAATGTCCTT
>JAPMLY010001710.1:0-21508 GCA_026401115.1 Tetraselmis chui
TTAATTTGTCATTGGGTTTGTGCTGTTGCATGCTTTCCTGCTCCTTCTTGTAAATACAAATATACTACTGATTACAAGTACATCAACATGGTACCCGTACTACTACTTATTAAGTCTACCCACGTTTTGCCGAATTTATCTAATAACCTACAGTTTGACCAAAAGACTACCGCAGGCGCCTAATCATGGGGTTGGGGGGGGGGGGGGGGGGGGGGGGGGGTTCGTGCGAAGCCTAGATTGGTTGAGCGCGAAAGCGGAGAGCGCTATGCTCTTAGCTAGTTCCGGCTTATGAGGCAGGGGCTAGTAAGAGCTGACCATTGGGGAAGTCATCATGTTGTTGCGTGGTTAGTTGCGCCCTATTGCCAATACACGGTATTGCTACTTGTCCTAGAGGTACAACGCGCCGCTACTAACGGTAACAATAACCGCGGGGGCTCTTGTCCCTTACACATCTGAATTGGGGTTTCAAACATCTATATATTTAAACCAATCTGACCTTTAACCCTAGCTAGGGCACGTTTTACCAATGTCTAAAGCCAAAGGCTTGCATAACCTAGTCTAGTGTAGATGGCGGGGAGCGGCGAGCCAACCGAAGAAAAGCCAAGCTGCTGGAAATGGGGTCATGGTTGCATCGACGTACTTTACTTGGGTCACGGAGTTGTTTTTGGCCAAGCTACCCATGTATTTGAAGACGGTTAGGGGCGCGCCAATGCAGCTAGCGGCCAAAGCAGCTCCGATGTCCGCTTGAGGCCGGCAAGGGGAGAAGCGCCGAGGGCGTAGAAAGATTGTTCCAGCCATGCGGAGAGGGTCGCTCCCGCTTGCCAATCTGCGGAATGTCCTCATGTGAGAAACTCTATATAGCGTCGGGGGGGCGGGAGGGTGTTAGCACTAGCATCCCGTTGCATAGTGCTTATGTACAAGGTAGCTATTTGTCATTCTAGTACTTAGTGTTATGCTATTAGCGGTACTCTATTCCCTATTTGTGGCGGTCGGCCGGCCCTTGCCGGTGCCTTCGCCGGCCGCCATCTCTCTCTTCCCACTTCTCTAGTCACCACAGCCGGCCCCCCTTGTGGGGCCGGCACGACCTCCGTGTAACTATCCGTTCCCAACTCCCACATGTTATGGGCCCTCCACCAAGTTACACTAGAGAAGAGCGTGTGTAAAGCGCTCGGCGCCACGCTAGTCCTACCTACTCCCACGTAAAAAAGAGTAGAGCGTGTGTAAAGCGCTCGGCGCCACGCTAGTAATTCATCGTCCCACCGACCCCACGCTTCGCCTTCGAGCTGGTTGTCCGCGACTGTCCTACCATCTCCCACGTAAAAAGGAGAAGAGCGTGTGTAAAGCGCCCGGCGCCACGTTCGCCCCACCCAACTTTCAGTCTCACCTAGCCTTTCAGTACTTTAATTAGTACTGTTCTTGTTTTTTCCCGAGGCAATGCCGCAACGCCCACCTTACTTAGCGAGAAGCTTAACTTTCCCACGGCGAAAGGAGGGAGTCAACACGAGCATCCGTCTATGTTATTGCGTGCCTACACGCCACAAACAACCTTGTTGGTTGTGCTTCCTCCTCGCCGGTCGCTCTCATGCGTCGGCTAATTCTCCCGTGGACAGTTTTTCCCGCTACATGTCAGAATAGTACATTACGCAGTACATTTGGAACCGCTTCATATCGGCAACTCGCCGGTAGCGGCACGTTCTTGTGAGCGCATGTCGCTACACCTACCCGGCTTGAGGCACACGCTAAAGCACTAAACCTTCGACCAAGATGACACCTTCCTCAACTCCAAGCTAGGACGACGTCAAGACCTCGGCTACCTTGAGGGGGGGTGTTAGCACTAGCATCCCGTTGCATAGTGCTTATGTACAAGGTAGCTATTTGTCATTCTAGTACTTAGTGTTATGCTATTAGCGGTACTCTATTCCCTATTTGTGGCGGTCGGCCGGCCCTTGCCGGCGGTGCCTTCGCCGGCCGCCATCTCTCTCTTCCCACTTCTCTAGTCACCACAGCCGGCCCCCCTTGTGGGGCCGGCACGACCTCCGTGTAACTATCCGTTCCCAACTCTAACAGAGGGCAGTTGAAGGAATTGGCGCAAAAAGCGGTACGTTGGCGGAGGTAGTAGTCCGGGAGGGCGGCCGGTAGGGTGCGTGTTGGCCTCGATCGGGACGGCGAGGAGGAGCATTTCTGCGTTATCGCGGCGCTAGCTTCCTTTCAATTTTCAGTCGAAGAGGCTAAAATTTGTTGAGAAGGGGTCCACGGTCAGGTCGCCGGTAAGAAAGCGTACTCCTATTTCGACGCGGCAAAAATGTGTAGTTGACACAAACAACTATTGAAGTGTGAAAAATTTCGAGCAGGGTGTGTGACACGGGTGTTCATTTTAGTGTATTGCGCATTGTGTCCACTGCTTGTAAAATTTCTAGGGCCAAGAGGGGCCGGCATGGATAGTCGGACATCACAAGTGGTGAGGCGGTATTAGTGCATCTCGAGACCTCGTTTGGCGTTCGCGAGTAGCTCGCCCATGGCCATAAGGAGATATTAGCGGTCCCGGAGTTTTTTTTGACCGCTGAGAATTATGGCTAGGGGGACGTGGCTTGCGGCTTCTCTGCCTAGCATGCCGAGCCATGCAGTGCAGCGGACCATGGTAGCGGGCGTAGCTTGTTGGGAGCGGATACCTTTTGTGATGGCGCAGAAGGTGAAGAATTGACGGAGAGCACTGTCGTAGTTCG
This sequence comes from Tetraselmis chui, assembly GCA_026401115.1. Lineage (NCBI taxonomy): Eukaryota > Viridiplantae > Chlorophyta > Chlorodendrophyceae > Chlorodendrales > Chlorodendraceae > Tetraselmis > Tetraselmis chui. Next base: position 2,724 of record JAPMLY010001710.1, read on the forward strand.
CGTAGGTTGAGGGGGCGAGGGAGCTCCTAATCACAACGATAGCGATGGTGCCGAGCTGGTATGTGCTAAGGGGGTCATACTCGGGACTTGGCGGTCATAGGCGGCCCAAGGGGCATTGGCCGATGGTGTGTCAAGGCGGTAGCGTTGTGGGCATGTGCTCACGCGAGGGGAGTTGAATTGGGTTGGTTAATCCAAGGAAGCATCGGTTTGATGTGGTGCGCAGAGACTTGTATATAGCTCCACATCGGTTGTGGAGCCATGCCGGGGTGTTAGTCGGAAAACCGCGATGCTCCATTTGGGTTGTCCGATCCCATACGCGCTTTGTTAGCATGTTGAGGAAGAACAAGTCGCGCCACCCTCCTCGACTACTAGAGTCGAGACTGTTATTCACGCGAAGCCTAGATTGGTTGAGCGCGAAAGCATAGAGTTCCATGCCCTAAGCTAGCTCAACCTTATGGGGCCATGGCTAGTTAGAGCTCACCGTTGGGGAAGTCATCATGTGGTTGGATGGTTGTGTTCTATTGTCATTTTAAGTTAGATGTCCTGGAGGTACGAGTGTGCGACGCACCTTTACTAACGATAATATTAACTGCGGGGGCTACTGTCCCGTACACATGGGAGTTGGGTTTTCAAACCTCTAGATTTAAACCAATCATCTGACCATGATTTTTCATCTGTACGGGTACGGATTCCTATAGTCATCAATATATAATTATGAGGATAATAATTCATTCTTTTACAAGAAAAAGCAGTGGAGGCCACCAAGCAAAAAGAAGAAAAGCAGAGGAAAAAATAAACCTAAGCCCGAGGAACAGGAAGGCATGCCACAGCGAAATCATGAGGAAAACGAAATGAAATGAACTATTGTAATAAATATTTATGTTTACCCGAGGGCACGTTTTGCCAAATATGTCAGCTCGCTTACAATTTGGCCAAAAGACCACCACAGGCCTGGCCTGGGGGAAGATTAGCGCTAATTATGGGATGGGTGGGTGGGTTGCGCGAGCCAGATGGGCGAGCGCAAAGCAGAGAGTGCCAGTGCTCGGGGGTTGCATCGGCTTTAGGGGCTGCCGCTAGCTAGTGCTGCTGGGGGCAGGGCATGGGGCGTTGCGCTAGGCGTTTCCTCAGTCCTCGAGGGTCACCTCGAGGACTGGGTGAGACGCGCCGCTTTTACAGTAACGCTCTACCGTTCAGGTTTGCGTTCTGTCACATATGTAAGTAAGTTTTGCAAACCTCTAGATTTAAAACCAATCTGACTATTTACCCGAGGGCACGTTTTGCCAGTATGTAATAAACCGGAGGTTTGCGCAGCCTAGTCTCGATGAAGCGGTTTGGAGGGGACGAGCCAGCCGAAGTACTGCCATGCCGCTAGAGATGCTGGGGTCATGGTAGGGTCGATGTATTTCCCTTCTGTGACATAACTGTTTTTGGCCCAACCACCCATGTATTTGACGACGTGGAGTGGGGTCCCGATGCAACTAGCGGCGGAGGCGGCACCTTTGCGTAGGCTGTGCGATGTCCATTTAAAACCGCTCGGAGGTGTGGCGCCGACGGCGTCGCATGCGTCGAGGAGCCAGGCGGAGAGTGTTGCAGCTGCTTGCCAGTCGATGAAGTTTTCGTAAGGTACGAAGCTCCATATCGCGGCGGGGGGGGGGGGGGGGGGGGGGGGGGGGGCTGTTGTAGAATTCCTTGCAGTAGGCGGTCCGCTGCGTGCAATAATATTCCAGTAAGTCGGCCAGCACCGGATTGGCAGCAGTCGGGATAGCGAGTATAGGCTTGTCGGCTGCGCTGCGCCTCTGATCGCCTTTAGCCTTGCGGATGAAAAGCCAGATTTTCTGTGAAGGTCGGTCGACGACGAGGTCGTGTGTCAAACACCGTACTCCGGATTCGGCGCGGCAGAAAAACGCATAGTTAGTGCAAACTGCTTGTAGCGCTCGAAAACGCGCGATGAGGTGGCGGGAAGTAGGAGTCCATTGGAGGTGCGTACTGAGCTCAGCGGCAGCGGTGAGTAGCGAGAGGGCCAGTGGAGCTGGTAACGGTAGGCGCGAGTCCGCGGCATGTAGTCGTTGCTGTTGCATCTCGAGTCAGCGACGCGCGTCGGCCAAGAGTTCGCCGACTGCGATCGGCTGCTGTTGGTGGTCGCGGAAAAACTTGTTGATTGCTGAGTAGTACTGTTGTAGCGATGCGGCAGCGAGAGTACCTTGCAGGCCCAACCAGGCCGTATAGCGAACGACCGATTGTGTAGTAGCTTGTAGCGGGTGAATATTCTCCTCGTGGCAGAACGCGGCAAATTGACGCAAGCCGCTGTCGTAGTTGGCGTACGTGGTCGGGGCTAGGGAGCTGCTTAGCAGGTGTAGCGCAATGGTACCGACGAGGTCGGTGCCCAATAGGTTCCGCAGTCCGGTAGTCATGCTAGCAGTCCACGGAGCGTGTGCGTATGGTGCATGTAAGGTGTAGCGGGCAGGCCTCGAGGGCTTGCGCGCTTGAGTGACCATTGCGCGGAGGTCCGTGAGGCTGGCGTTGGTTGTCCGTAGCGTGCGTCCTAATGCGCCCCTGCGAGTGTGTAGCCAGGCCGGCGTGGCAGTCGAAAGGCCACGACGCTCCATCCTGGTCGTCCGACCCCCTCGCGCGAGCCGTGCCGACCGGGGAAGAACATGTCTCGCGTTGGGGGGTAGTGAATAGTTTCGGTGGCCAAGCTGTGGAGGTCTTGAAACCACGGTGTGTGGGGCCAGTACGGGGCGATGACGGTAGCCGCTGCTCCTGATTGGCGTAGTTTTGCGCATAGGTCGGGAAGCGCTGACCATGGGGGGTTGCAGTAGTTCTTCTCGCGTTGCCATGTGGTGTCCGGAAGGTGTAGACAGTCGACGTCCTCGCATTTGGGGTCGCGCCATCGGGCGTTGAAACGCGGGAGCTGAGCGTTTTTTATTGACGCGAAACGGTCGATGGAGTGTGGTCACCACGTGGAGTGAAGGTAGTCGAATATCCGAGGGTTTAGCTGCCAGTCGTCGTGGTCGAGCTCCCGGCTCAAGCTGTCGGCCCAGATGTTCGCTGCCGATCGGATGTAGCGGGGCCGGATGCGGATGTCGTTGACGTCGAGTAAGTGCCAGGGCCGGCGTAATTCGGTCATCATGACCGGAGAGCGCGTAGTCAACTTGGAGAGCGTAGCCACGACGGCTGTGTTGTCCTCGTGGAGTAGGACGTGTCGGCCTCGGAGTTGTGGCAAAAAGGACTCGATCGCGAGACGAACGGCGCGGAGCTCCTTCCATGTGATGTGTTGGTGGCGGTCGTCGTCGTACCAGAAGCCGCGGGCTTGGTAGGCATGGTTGTCGTTGAGGACGGCGCCCCACCCGTAACCGCTGGAGTCCGCGTGGAGGTACGCGGTTTCGATTGGTTTGTAGATAGAGCGGCCGTTGTGCTGATCGGGCACCGTGCGCCACCATTCGAGGTCGCGTCGCAATTGGTGCGTCATACGGACACGGCCGCCCCATCCGTTTCGCGTTGCCAAGACGCAGTGTAGTTCGCGTAGGAAGAAGCGGGCTGGGGCGATGGCGAGGTAGAGGAATTGCGCTTTGCCCGCGATAGCTGCAAGTTGTCTGGCGGGCAGCCACCGAGCTGTGGTAGCCGCGCGGCCGAGTAACGCAGAGGCATGTCTCGCCAGAGCCTGTAGCTTGTCGGTCGGGGCTCGAAATTCGCCGCGCTTGAGGTCGACCGTCATGCCTAGGTGTGTGCCGACTTGGGTGGGGTGCCACAAGCCTTTGTCGGGGTTGCGCTTTAGGCCGAGTCGGTCGAGCAGGGTCTCCACGCGGTCGCGTAGCATTAGCGCTGCGTCGTGCGAGCTAGCCATGAACAAGAAGTCGTCCATGTAGGGTAGCAGTCGTACGCCTCGCCATCGGACGTTGCGAAGGAAACGTCGCGACGGCTTGTACGGCGTCGTGGAGTTGGCGGTCATCGGGGTAGGCGCCCGTCGCAGAAAATTCGTGAACACTTGGGTCAGTTTGCAAAAATAGTAAGCTGACCCCGACCAGCCCATCGGAAGGCATGCGAGGCGCCACAGCTCGCCGCGGTAGTTGACCGTGAAGAAATCTCGGTCGGCTTCTCTGATTCCTAGCGTGTAGTAGCCGTCCGCTAGGTCGAGGGAGACGAAGTAGTCGCCCGCCCGGGCGGGACAGGTGGCGTAAGTGTTTGAGGGTCTCGCGCGACATCTTGAACTCTGCGCAATAGTTGTTGAGCTCGCGGAGGTCGATGATAAGGCGCCATTTGTTGACGCCGGGCTTGGGGACGAGAAACATGCGGGAGACGTAGCGAGTGTTGTAGGCGCGCTCCCAGGCTCCGCAGGCCTCGAAGCGTGGAAGCTCCGTGGCTAGGAAGTCGAGTTGTGGTTGGGTGGCGTCCTTCATGGACACACCGTGGTTGAAAGGCCGGGGACGTAGGCCGTTTTTGAACTTGACCCGCACGCCATGGCGGATCCAGTTCACGACTTGACCGCTCGCGCCGATATGCTCCCACTCCCGCCATCTTAGCCGCACGCGGTGACGCATGTAGTTGGAGGACGGGGAGCAGGAATCGGAGCGGCGGGTCACACCATCATTTCTTGGTGGGCTTTGCTCCGTCGATGGGTTTAGTTCCGGCCGTCGCTGCCGCTGCTGCTGCTGCTGTGGCCTTCCGCTTGTCTGCGGCTGCCTTCTTGGCCTTGGCGTCCTGTCCGGGTGGCTTGCCCAGCGTAACTCGAGCGAACGCTGCTCTAGCAGCTGCTTTGTTGGCGGCATGTAGGCTGACTTCGAGGGTCCGATCGACGAACGCTTGGCGTAGCTCGTCCAGTGCGCTCGAGACCGCGGTAGGGCGTGGGCGGCAGAAACGCTCGTGGGCAAGTTCTGCGAACACTCGGTCCGAATCCGAGCTCGTTTGTCATCCCTTTGTGAGGCGGAGGAAGCCCAGTCGAGTACGGGCGGCCTCCTCCGTCGCTGTGTGCGTGCGATGACCCGCTCGGATGAGGGCAACGGCCGCCGCCTGCTCCGCTGGTAAAGGAGGTCCGGTTGACAGCGTGTCCAAAGCCTCGCTGATTGCCGCGTTGGCGCAGCTGTCGAAGAAGGCACAGCACCCGATGTGGAGGTACTCGTCGTACCCCGCTTGTGATTTCCGGTCGTTGAGGAAGCGGGCCGTGTCGTCCGTTAGCGTCCACAGACGAGGTTCGTCGATGTCGCGAGGGTGTCGCTCTAAGCCGGCCGGAATGATTTTGCCGTAGGAGGCAAAATCGATGAACTCGGGCTCGTGGAGCTCGGGGTCGTCGTTCAGCAGGTCGATAGGCTGTTCAGGGGCTGCCTTACCATCCTTAGTCGCAATGGTCGCGTCAGGGGGAATGGACTGCTGTTGATTCGGAAGCTCGGCCGGGCCTGTCTGTTGTAAGTAATTCCTAATGCAGATTAGTTACAGAGAGCTAATGTATGCTCTGATAGAAGTCCTTATGTACAGGACATCATCTAGAGTGTTTGAGCGCGATATCACGAACTAGCGCACAGACAGTTGACAGCGACAGCTGAAGCACACAATCTTGTCTCCACACCAGCCGCCACCCAAGGCTGGTCGTGTAGCGTACCTGTAACTAGCACACCGCACGTTACAGTATCTTCCTTATCGAACCGTGCATACCACGTTCAACAGGTTATGGAGCCCTCCACCTGAAGGTTACGCGAGACAACAGTGCCTTTCGGCGTGCAACTTGGAAACTCGCCCGAAGGCAAAGCCATATTTGTTTTTTGAATAATCATACTTTCCTCTGTACATTTATTTCCACCTTCTCAAATTCTGCTCTCCGGAACAGTCCCGCTACCACCTACTCTACTCTACGCCACGACGACCTAGCCACCCACACAAGCGCACTCGCTTGTGCGGACAAGGTGCATACAGGTCCAAGCTAGAGTGGGGAAGGGGGGAGCACTGTGAGGGTGAACACTCATACACATGGTGCACGACAGCATGAGCCGTTCCGTAGAGCAGCGTATACACCTGCCTGTTCTTACCTCGGCTGTCATTGTGCCCCACACTGGGTGGAGGATACGAAAAAGGTGCATTGAGACACCCCGGGGCTACAGGCCGACGGGTCGGCGGGCATCAGGCCGTCTCTTTGTATACCGTCGTTAGGCACAGTTACCGCTAGTGGATTTTTCCACTGTCCGGTTGGGTACTCGACCCCTCTTATGATGGCGCCAAAATCAAAGCCGGCACCTACCGCATCGGCCGCCGACTCGGCTGCCGACTCCGGCACGTGCGACACTCCGTTGACCGACTCAGCCGGCGACAGCATTCGAGTGGTGATGGAACAGCTGCAGCTGCTCCACGCCAGAATGGACGACCAGGACCGGACGCAATCGGAGCTTCTCCGTCGGGACGCACTGCGCGCTCACCCGGCACCTATCGACACGGCGCCGCCCCAACCTGTGGCCAACCAGTACCGGCCTGCTAGCGATCCCGTGCCTGCTCCGGTACTCGAGTATCCACTCCACAGCAGCGTCAGTCGCAGGCCCACGATCGACCCGGAGTTCGTTGCAATGACAGCAGACTGGGCCACCAACTTCGACGGTGACTCTTTTTCCCGGTGATTTCAAAACCTGGAAGCGCGACTTTCTGTCGTTACTTTCCATTAAGGGGGCTGCGCTGATCCCTCAATTGGCTCTTTCCTCCTCTGGCGTGCCTCTGAATCCAGTCGCTCAGCGGTTCGCGCACGCGATGCTCGTTCAGTGCTGCCGACAGAACAAAACAGCTGCACAAGCCATCGCGGGGGTCCCCGCGGGACGACTCGACTGCGGGACAGCCGCTTGGGAAGTGTTGTGCGAGAGACTAGACGCGCAGTCCATTTCACGCACGTTGTCGCTCCTGGACCGCATGATGGTTCGTCAGGCCTCTGGTCAATCAGTCTTTGCATACGTCCACGCTGTGAAGCAGTGCTTCGATGAGCTGAACGAGTGTCTGCAGCTGAAAGATGGTTCTGCAGCCATTCACCCCCACATCCTCGCTCTGGTCATGATTCGCGGTCTCTCAAACGTTGGGCAGTATGGCCAAGCCAAACAGTGTGTGATTAATGCTTTCGACACCGACTTCATTCTGTCAGCCGACAGAGTGATGGGGAGCATCATCCACCAGGCTCAAAATCTTGACGCAGATGTCTCCAACAAGGGCGACACTGCTGATCCCGGACTGCGGTCAATGCCTTCCTTGCGGATCGTAAACGGCAGGGTGGCCGTGGCAGTGGGGGATGGACCGCGGACAAAAAGAAGTCCAAGTTCGCGATGAAGTGCGGGGCCTGCGGAGACCCAAACCATGTCTGGTCGACCTGCAAAGCGCCGGATGCTGATGTCCTCCGCTGGACACTAGCCAAGCGCAAGCAGATTGCCGAAAGATACGCCGACCAGCCTCCTCCCACTGCACACCTCAGCGACCTTCCTGCTGCCGAAGCGTCTGAGGGACATGCTCCTGCTGAGGACGCACTGGAATACGACATGCAAGACGAATATGACGACACTGAGGTCAGTACATCCTTTGCCTCTGTTGCCTTCACGTCCGCTACATCTCGTGTTGCAGACCTGTCTGATTACTGGGTAGTTGACTCTGCCTGCTCCGTTAACTTGACGTCATTTCGGTCGGATTTTTCGGAATTTCATCCTTCTTCCCGCCGCAGCACAGTCGGTGGCGTCGGTGTCACGGTCCAGGGCAGTGGAAAAGTCCGCATCCCCATTTGCCTGACTTCCGGTAGAACAGTCTTTCGGCTCGCTCATGCCCTGTACACCCCTGCCTTGTCCTCTCGGTCAGCGCAACGTATCAGTCGTCTCCTGAGTGTCAGCTGGATGCAGCAACACTCAGGGTGTGCGTTTTCTTTCCCTACAGACACTGACTCTGGCATTGTGCGTGTGACCACAGGAATGGGGATGCTAATCCCGTCGGGGAACGGACTGTACCTCCTCCCGAGGTCGCATGCCTGTGCGGGGATGTCATCGCCCACCGTAGACAGTCCTAGTCAGAAATCTGTCGCACTTGCTGCTGAGTGCGACGCTGCTTTATGGCACAGTAGAATGGGGCACCTGAACATGCAGAGCCTGCAAGCTCAGCATTCTCATAACACGGTGTCTGTACCTGTTATGCCTAGTTCTGTAAAAGATCTCACCTGTGAGTCTTGCAATCTGAACAAAGCCACGTCTGCGCCAAAAAATCGCAAAGCATCTCAGAAACCAGCCGCCCCACTTCAACACATGTCGTGTGATCTGTGGGGTCCTGTCAGTGTCCCCTCCCCTTACGGCCTGAGGTATTGCCTGCTGGTCATCGACCATCACACTAACTTCATGTGGGTGAGGTTTCTGAGGTCTAAGGATGAGACGTGCGCGAACCTGGAGACCATCCTCCTGGACGCGCGGCATACTCATGCCCGTTATCACTCACACCTCCATGCATTTGCACCGTTTCTGAAATTTGACTCAGACTCGGTTTTCGAGGCCGCGAACACGCAGCTCATGTGCGCGAGATTGGGTTTCAGCACTCAATTCTCGGCGCCCTATGCACATCACATGCTTGGGAAAGCAGAACGCCCGTGGCGCACTCTGCGTGACTGCGCGTCCTCAATGCTTCACGCCATGTCTGTGCCTAACAGCATGTGGTCCTGCGCGATCAGCACTGTGGTCCACCTCCGTAACCGCACCTACAGTCGGGCTGTTGGCCCTTCTGGGGGGGTCCCTGTCACCATTCTTACAGGCGCAGTCCCGGACGCGTCAGTATTTCGCGTGTTCGGGTGTGCGGCATTTGCCAAGGTACCTGATAACCTCAGACGGAAACTCGGCCTGAAAGCGTTCCGAGGTGTGATGGTGGGGTACTCTCACAACTCACCAGGGTATCGTATCTACAACCCCGCGACCAGGCGCATCACCACGTCTGTTCACGTCAAGTTTGAAGAGAATGTGCCCGGGTTTGGGACATCCCACCCTGTCGCCTCGTCGATTGATGTGTGTGCGGACGCAGAGGCTCTCCATGTTTCCCCTGAAAGTCACCCACTCCCAGATCTGACCTTGGACACAGAAGACACAGTGTGTGTGGAGGAGGTCGACAGACACACTCGCCCTCGCGGACCGCCTACTCGCTACGGGGAGTACGTTGCCCATGTCTCTACTGTGCCGCGCGTGTGTGTCACTGACTCGTGTGCGCACGACCTGTCCGACCACATGGACGACATTTTTCCACTCCCTGACTTCTCCATGATGATAGCTCAGCCACGTCACAGGTACTCTGAAGGACCTGTGAGTGACGTCGCTATGGTGTCCGCGAGCGTCTGTGTTGAACCCACATCCTACAAGGATGCCTTGGTTAGTCCACAGTCCGCGGAATGGAAGACGGCCATGCAGGTGGAATTCAACTCTCTAACGTCCAACCAGACGTGGGATCTCGTTCCCCTGCCCGCTGGACGCCGCGTGGTCAACAGCATGTGGGTCTACAAGGCTAAAACAGACGCATCTGGTGCTGTCTCTCGATACAAGGCGCGGTTTGTCGCAAAAGGCTGCAGCCAGCGCGAGGGGATTGATTACACGGAGACTTTCTCACCCGTCATCCGACTAGCTAGCCTCCGCGTCTTCTTCAGTATTGCCGCTGCTCGTGACCTCGAGCTGGGCGGTCTCGACATCGACACGGCGTTTCTGTACGCACCCATCAAGGAGGATGTCTACATCAGACAGCCCCTGGGGTTCGATGACGGTACCACCAATGTCTGTCACCTACGCCGGTGCATGTACGGCTTGAAGCAGTCCCCCAGGGAGTTGCGCACCATCAGCCTCGATCAAGGCAAATACATGCGCGAGCTGCTTGAAAAACATGACATGGTGGACTGCAAACCCTCGTGTCTCCCGATGGACCCCGGTTTTTTGGCTGCACTTTCCAAGCAGACGACTGTACCCCTCACATGCGCGGACCGGGACGTTTACCCGAGCCTGCTCGGCAGTCTGCAGTACGCCGCTGTATGCACTCGCCTGGACATTTCGACCGCGCTCAGCATTCTGGGCTCTGCGCAAGCGAACCCCACAGTGGCCCACATGCAAGCCCTTAAGCACGTGCTGCGCTATCTTAAAGGGTCTCAAGCCCTGAGCCTGACGTTGGGGGGGGGTGCGGACAACACTCTCCAACTTACAGGCTTTGCTGATGCAGACTAGGGCAATGACAGAGTGACACGCCGGTCACGATCGGGATTTGTATTTACACTGGGCAGAGGTGCAATCAGCTACAAGTCTAGAAAGCAGTCCTGCGTCGCACAGTCAACATGCGAGGCTGAGTACTACTCAGCAGCGGACGCGACTAAGGAGGCCATCCATATTCGACAGATGTTGTCGGAGATCTTCAGTCGACCTGTCAGCGGGACGACCACAATCTGGGAAGACAACCAGGGCTGCATCGCCTATTCGCAGAATGCACTGGTGAGCGAGAAGACCAAGCACATCGACCTGAAGTATTACTTCGTGAAGGACCACGTACAACTGGGGACCGTCAAACTACGTTACCTACCCACCGGTGACATGGTCGCCGACATGCTGACCAAGCCACTACCTGGACCTGCACTCGTGAAACACAGGAGCGCCATTCTGGGGACATCCGGACCCATGCAACGACACACTTTGTAGAGGGAATTCTGTAATCACTTCCATCCGGTCACAAGACACACCTTAGCTATCTTGAGGGGGAGTGTTGTAAGTAATTCCTAATGCAGATTAGTTACAGAGAGCTAATGTATGCTCTGATAGAAGTCCTTATGTACAAGACATCATCTAGAGTGTATGAGCGCGATATCACGAACTAGCGCACAGACAGCTGACATCGACAGCTGAAGCAAACACTCTTGTCTCGACACCAGCCGCCACCCAAGGCTGGTCGTGTAGCGTACTTGTAACCAGCACACCGCACGTTACAGTATCTTCCTTATCGAACCGTGCATACCACGTTCAACACTGTCAAACGTTCGAGCTGGGCTAGTAAGGCGGTGTTAGACGCCTGAAACTGCTCAGCTAATCGGAGTTCGAGGGCCGAAACCGCGCTTTGAATCTGTTCGGAGGTACGCTGTTCGATTACAGAGAGGAAAGGGTCGACTCCGGGGGCGGAGGACGACGGCTCAGGCTGCATGATGTTAGACGGCGACTTAGAACGGGGGGAAGTGTCTCGTGACGCTCGAGTGCGCATGAGGCGATGTAAAACTGACACCCTGCTCGACTACGAGAGTCGAGACTGCAATTGCGCGAGCCAGATGGGCGAGCGCAAAGCAGAGAGTGCCACTGCTCGGGGGTTGCACCGGCTTAAGGGGCTGCCGCTAGCTAGTGCTGCTGGGGGCAGGGCATGGGGCGTTGCGCTAGGCGTTTCCTCAGTCCTCGAGGGTCACCTCGAGGACTGGGTGAGACGCGCCGCTTTTACAGTAACGCTCTACCGTTCAAGTTTGCGTTATGTCACATATGTAAGTAAGTTTTGCAAACCTCTAGATTTAAAACCAATCTGACTATATAACATTTACCCTAGGGCACGTTTTGCCAAAGATGTCAGCTTGCTTACAGTTTGGCCAAAAGACACCCACAGACAGGGTCTGGGGGTCAATTAGCGCAGGATTATAGGGATGGGTGGGTGGGTTTGCGCGAAGCCTAGATTGGCTGAGCGCGAAAGCAGAGAGTGCCTAGGCTCGTGGCTAGCTACGGCTTATAAGGCACGGGCTAGCTAGAGCTGACCGTTGGGGAAGTCGTTGGTCGTCGGCTGCGTCTAACTGCTCGGGCAAGGTGGTTGCCCTGCAGGTGAGACGCGCCGATAGTAAACGGTAACAGTAACCGCTAGAGTTACTGTCCCGTACACATGATATTGGATATGCAAACCTCTAGATTCAAATCAATCTGACCATTTACCCTAGGGCACGTTTTGCCAGTAACCTAAAGCCAAAGGCTTGCACAGCCAGAATTAGTGTTGCGGGGGGGGCGGAGTGAGCCAGCCGAAGAACCGCCAAGCAGCAGGTGTTGGGGTCATGGTTGGGTCAATATATTTGCCTTCGGTCACAGAGCTGTTCTTGGCCCAGCCACCCATAAATTTGATTACGGGGAGGGGCGCGCCGATGCAGCTGGCAGCGGACGCCGCGCCTTTCCGGAGGCTGTGCGACGTCCATTTAAAGCCAGCGGGCGCGGACGAGTGGACTGTGAGGAGGGCGAGGGAGAGCCAGGTGGAGATGGTGGACGCGGCGCCCCAATCAGCGGAGGGTTCTGCAGGTGAGAAACTCCAGAACGCGAGCGGGGGTGGCTTGCTGTAGAATTTTTTGCAGAAGGCGGCGCGCTGCTCTGTGTAGTAGTCGAGTAGGTCTGCCAGGACGGGGTTGGCGGAGATAGGGACAGCGAGAACCTGTTTCTCGCTGGCGTCGCGGCGCTGGTCGCCTTTAGATTTTCTGATATAGAGGCAGATTTGCTGCGAAGGTCTGTCGACGATTAGGTCTCCTGTTTGACAACGGGCGCCAGTTTCGGCCCGGCAGAAAAAGGTGTAATTGACGCATACCGCGAGGCAAGCTCGAAAACGTTGCAGTTGGGAGAGCGCTGCAGGTGTCCACGGAAGGGTGAGGTGTAGCGTGTCGGCGGCTTGTAGGATGTTCAGGGCCACGGGTGCGGGTAGCGGGAGACGCGTGGTGGCGGGAATGAGGCGGTGTTGCAGGATTTCGAGGCCACGTCGGGCGTCCGCCAGGAGGTCGCCCACCGCCACAGGTTGGCGTTGGTGGTCACGAAAGAATTTGTTGACAGCGGAGAAGTATGGTTGTAGGGAGCTTGCGGCGACCGTGCCGAGCAGGGCTAGCCACGCGGTGTAGCGGACCATGGTAGCAGGCGTGGCCTGTAGCGGGGCGATATTTTCCTCTGTACAAAAAATAAAAAATTGCCGCAGAGCGCTGTCGTAGCTGGAGTACGTCGAGGGCGCTAGGGAGCTGCTGAGTAGAGCGACCGCCGTAGCCCCTAGCTTGTCAGATCCTAGGAGGTCTTGGAAAGTTTCAGCGAGATTGGCGGACCAGGGCGCCTGTGCTGCTTCGAGGCGTAGACCGTAGCGGGGCTGTCATGTACGCAGAGCCGGCCCGCGCTGTACAGGGGCGTTTACTTGTACCGGGCGAAGCGCCCGTCCAATCGCACCGCGTCGGGTGTACAGCCACGAAGGGGTTAGAGACGAAAGGCCACGATGCTCCACGCGGGAGGCCCGACCCCCTCGGGCTTGCCGCGTCTGCCGGGAAAGAATAGGTCGCGCGCTGCTGGGAAGTGCAGCGTTTCGGTGGCCAATCGAGCGAACGCGTGGTACCACGGTTTGTTGGGCCAAAAGGGGGCGACGACCGTGGCTGGGGCTTGAGCTTGGGCGAGTTTGGCGGCGAGGGCAGGGAGGGCTGACCAGGGTGGGTTGCAGTAGTTGTTTTCTCGGCGCCACGCGTCGTCGGATAGGCGGAGGGAGTCGACGTCCTCGCACAATGGGTCGCGCCAGCGGGCGTTGAAGCGGGGGAGTTGCGCGTTGAGCATGGACGCGAAACGGTCGATAGTGTGGGGCCCCCATCGGCGTTGCAGGTAGGAGAAAACACGGGGGTTGAGCTGCCAGTCCTCGTAGTCCAGCTCGCGGCTTAGCTTGTCGGCCCATATATTGGCTGCTGAGCGGATGTAGCGCGGCCGGATGTTGATGTCGTTGTTGTCGAGGAGGTACCATAGGCGACGGAGTTCGGCCATCATGGCGGGAGAGCGCGAGGTGAGCTTGGTGAGGGCGGCGACCACCGCAGTGTTGTCCTCGTGTAGGAGGACTTGCCGGCCTCGGAGTTGGGGTAGAAAGGATTCCACCGCGTGTCGCACTGCACGAAGTTCCTTCCACGTGATGTGTTGTTGGCGGTCGGTAGCGCACCAAAAACCCCGGGCTTGATAGTTGGCGTCCTCGTTTAGAACGGCACCCCAACCGTAAGCACTCGAGTCGGCGTGGAGGTAGGCGGTCTCGATAGGCTTGTAGATGGACCGGCCGTTGTGCTGAGTGGGGACCGTGCGCCACCACTCGAGGTCTCGGCGTAATTGGTGGGTGAGTCGGACGCGTCCGCCCCACCCAACACGTGTGGCTAACACGTCGTGGAGCTCGCGCAAAAAGAAGCGCGCGGGGGCGATTGCGAGGTAGAGGAACTGCGCTTTCCCGGCGAACGCCGCAAGGTGGCGTGTAGGAAGCCATCGGGCGTTGGAAGCGGCCCGGCCGAGTAGGGAAGAGGCTTGTTGCGCGAGCTGGTGGAGTTTTGCGGGAGGGGCGCGAAACATGCCGTGTTGTAGGTCCACCGTTAAGCCCAAGTGGTCGCCGACTTGAGTTGGTGTCCAAACGCCTTTCTTGAGGTTGCGTTCGAGGCCGAGGGTGTCGAGGAGGGCTTGGACGCGCTCGCGTAGTAAGAGAGCGTCCGCGTAGGAGTCGGCGAGGAAAAGGAAGTCGTCCATGTAGGGGAGTAGTCGGGTACCCCGCCATCGCGTGTTGCGGAGGAAGCGCTTTGTAGGGCGGCGACTGTGAGGGTGGGTAGTCGCTGGCACCGGTTGCGGAGGGCGTCGTAGGTGGTTTGTGAACACTTGAGTTAGCTTGCAAAAGTAGTAGGCCGAACCCGACCAACGAAAGGAAAGGCATGCTAGGCGCCATAGCGTGCCGCGGTAGTTGACCGTGAAGAAGTCCCGGTCTTCCTCCCGGATGCCAAGGGTGTAGTACCCGTCGGCAAGGTCGAGGGAGACGAAGTAGTCGCCTGGACGCGAGAGGTGACGTAGATGCTTGAGAGTCTCGCACGTCATGGTGAAGGTTGAGCAATAGCGGTTGAGTTCTCGAAGGTCGATAATCAAACGCCATTGGTTGCACCCGGGTTTTGGAACTAAAAACATCCGGGAAACGTAGCGAGGGTTGTCCGCTCGCTCCCAAGCGCCGCAAGCCTCGAAGCGGGGAAGCTCCGAGTTTAGAAACTCGAGTTGGGCATGTGTCGCGTCGAGCATAGAGATGCCGTGGTTGAAGGGCTTGGGGCGTAGGCCGTGTTTGAACTTTACGCGGACGCCATGGCGGATCCAATTTAGGACTTGGCCGCTCGCGCCGATGCGCTCCCACTCCCGCCATCTTCGACGTACGCGGTGGCGCATGTAGGAAGATGTCGGGGAGCATGAATCGGCGCGGCGGGCCACACCGTCATTTCTTGGTCGTGGGTTTAGCCGGGTCGGTCGGCTTAGGTGGCGCGGTGGCGCGGGCTGCTGCTGCTGCTGCTGCTGCGGCTTTGCGTTTGTCGGCGGCGGCCTTGCGGGCTCGGGCGTCGGGACCGGGGTGCCTGTCCGGCGTGACTTTGGCGAAGGCAGCGCCGGCGGCGGCCTTGCTGGCGGCGTGTAGGCTAACTTCCAGCGTGCGGTCGACGAACGCTTGGCGAAGCGCATCCAATGTGCCGGAGACCGCGGTAGGGCGCGGTCGGCAAAAGCGCTCGTGGGCCAGTTCGGCGAAGACGCGGTCCGCATCCGTGCTCGTTTGTCCGCTCTTGGTGAGGCGGAGGAAGCCCAATGTAGTACGGGCGGCCTCCTCCGTCGCCATGTGGGTGCGATGACCCGCTCGGATGAGGGTAATCGCTGCCGTCTGCTCTGTCGATAAAGGTGGGCCTTGCGAGAGCGTGTCCAGAGCCTCGCCAATTGCCGCGTTGGCGCAGCTGTCGAAGAAGGCATAGCACCCGATGTGTAGGTACTCGTCGTAGGCGGCTTGGGTGCGCTTGTCGCTTAGAGTGCGGGCGGTGTCGTCCGTGAGGGTCCACAGACGTGGCTCTTCGACGTCACGAGGGGGACGTTCGAGGCCGGCCGGGATGACTTCGCCGTAGTAGGTGAAGTCGACGAAATCGGTCGCGGAGGGATCGGGTTCGTCGTCGAGCAGGTCGATAGGTGGCTCGGGGGCCGCCTTACCACCCTCCGTCGCTGTGGTCGCGTCGGTGGGAATGGACTGCTGTTGATCAGTAGTAGCAGGTGTGGCTGTCGTGCCTCGGAGCTGGGCGAGCAAGGCAGCGTTAGCCGCCAAAAACTGTTCCGTTATCCGTTGTTCCGATGCCAAAACTGCCGTACGAATCTGTTCGGCTGTGCGTTGTTCGAGTGAGGTAGCGTGAGGGTCGGCCGCTGCGGCGGATATAGACTGCTCAGGCTGCATAATGGGGAACTCTGTAGCTGAACGAGGGGAAGTGTCGCGTGACGCTCGAGTGCGCATGGGACGAAAAGTAAGGTTGACACCCTACTCGACTACTAGAGTCGAGACTGCATTCGATTGGCTGAGCGCGAAAGCAGAGAGTGCCTAGGCTCGTGGCTAGCTACGGCTTATAAGGCACGGGCTAGCTAGAGCTGACCGTTGGGGAAGTCGTTGGTCGTTGGCTGTGTCTAACTGCTCGGGCAAGGTGGTTGCCCTGCAGGTGAGACGCGCCGATATTAAACGGTAACAGTAACCGCTAGAGTTACTGTCCCGTACACATGATATTGGATATGCAAACCTCTAGATTCAAATCAATCTGACCATAAATGAAATTAAATGTACTATTAAATTGTAGCATGCCTTCCTGTTCCTCGGGCTTAGATTTATTTTTCCTCCTTTCTTCTTTTCTGCTTGGTGGCCACCACTGCTTTTTCTTGTAAGAAGTTTTTTATTATACAAAAAATAATCGCTTTGTGGTTATTTTATCAACATAAAGCAACCAAATGAAATGAATATAAAAACATTCATTTTAAGGTTCAGAATGACCACCCCCCATTCCAATAATGGTCAGATTGATTTGAATCTAGAGGTTTGCATATCCAATATCATGTGTACGGGACAGTAACTCTAGCGGTTACTGTTACCGTTAATATCGGCGCGTCTCGCCTGCAGGGCAACCATCTTGCCCGAACAGTTAGACGCAGCCAACGACCAACGACTTCCCCAACGGTCAGCTCTAGCTAGCCCGTGCCTTATAAGCCGTAGCTAGCCACGAGCCTAGGCACTCTCTGCTTTCGCGCTCAGCCAATCTAGGCTTCGCGCGAATGCAGTCTCGACTCTAGTAGTCGAGCAGGGTGTCAGTTTTACCTTTCGTCCCATGCGCACTCGAGCGTCACGCGACACTTCCCCTCGTTCAGCTACGCAGTTCCCCATTATGCAGCCTGAGCAGTCTACATCCGCCGCAGCGGCCGACCCTCACGCTACCACACTCGAACAACGCACAGCCGAACAGATTCGTACGGCAGTTTTGGCATCGGAACAACGCATTACTGAGCAGTTTTTGGCGGCTAACGCTGCCTTACTCGCTCAGCTTCGACAGCCGACAGCCACACCTGCTACTACTGATCAACAGCAGTCCATTCCCACCGACGCGACCACAGCGACGGAGGGTGGTAAGGAGGCCCCTGCGCCACCTATCGACCTGCTTGACGACGAACCCGACCCCTCCGCGGCCGAATTCGTCGACTTCACCTACTACGGCGAAGTCATCCCAGCCGGCCTCGAACGTCCCCCCCGCGACGTCGACGAGCCACGTCTGTGGACACTCACGGACGACACCGCCCGCTCACTTAGCGACAAACGCACCCAGGCAGCCTACGACGAGTACCTACACATCGGGTGCTATGCCTTCTTCGACAGTTGCGCCAACGCGGCAATTGGCGAGGCTCTGGACACGCTGTCGCACGGCACACCTCTACCGACAGAGCAGGCGGCAGCGATTACCCTCATCCGAGCGGGTCATCGCACCCACATGGCGACGGAGGAGGCCGCCCGTACTAGATTGGGCTTCCTCCGCCTCACCAAGGGCGGACAAACGAGCACAGATGCGGACCGCGTCTTTGCCGAACTGGCCCACGAGCGCTTCTGCCGACCGCGCCCTGCCGCGGTCTCCGGCACATTGGATGCGCTTCGCCAAGCGTTCGTCGACCGCACGCTGGAAGTCAGCCTACACGCCGCCAGCAAGGCCGCCGCCGGAGCTGCCTTCGCGAAAGTCACACCGGACAAGCCTCCCGGCCCCGACGCGCGAGCCCGCAAAGCCGCCGCCGACAAACGCAAGGCCGCTGCAGCAGCAGCAGCCGCAGCACGCGCCACCCACTCCCCCAAGCCGACCGACACGGCTAAAACCCCAAGCAAGAAATGACGGTGTGGCCCGCCGCTCCGATTCCTGCTCCCCGACGTCTTCCTTCATGCGCCACCGCGTGCGTCGAAGATGGCGGGAGTGGGAGCGCATCGGAGCGAGCGGCCAAGTCCTAAACTGGATCCGCCATGGCGTTCGCGTAAAATTCAAGCAAGGTCTACGCCCCAAGCCCTTCAACCACGGCATCTCTATGCTCGACGCTACACCGGCCCAACTCGAGTTTCTAAACTCGGAGCTCCCCCGCTTCGAGGCTTGCGGAGCTTGGGAGCGGGCGGACAACCCCCGCTACGTTTCCCGGATGTTTTTAGTTCCAAAACCCGGGTGCAACCAATGGCGTTTGATTATCGACCTTCGAGAACTCAACCGTTATTGCTCAACCTTCACCATGACGTGCGAGACGCTCAAGCACCTACGTCACCTCTCACGTCCGGGCGACTACTTCGTCTCCCTCGACCTTGCCGACGGGTACTACACCCTTGGCATCCGGGAGGAAGACCGCGACTTCTTCACGGTCAACTACCGCGGCACGCTATGGCGCCTAGCATGTCTCCCCATGGGCTGGTCGGGGTCGGCTTACTACTTTTGCAAGCTAACTCAAGTGTTCACGAACCACCTACGTCGCCCCCCGCAACCGGTGCCAACGGCTACTTCTCCTCACAGT